>JAJJHT010010841.1:110556-141586 GCA_021223865.1 Drosophila pandora
TTTATTAAATGCTACTTTACTTGGAGGCTACATCAGCTTCGGATCCGTCCGAAGTCAGCTTTCCTTTTTTTTAGGCAGTTTTTAATATATTTTAAGTTGGTAAGACGCCTTATAAGTAAGTAAAGATTTTTGAAGCGGAAATATATCCCCACGGCACACATTAGTCAATAAATATGTGAAATGTATTTTAAATTTTCTCTAAGGCTGCATATATATTAGTGCATGCCAGAAAGTTGGACCTGTATTAATAAATTGGATGAGATTAAAATTAAAATGTATTAAATGTAATGTATTAAAATACTTTTTAAGTTTATAAAAATCAGCCTACCGAAAACAGTAAATTTTATTTGCTATACAGGGAAATGCATGGTGGAAAAGATTAATTATTTCGATTGAAACCTCTAGCGCGAGCTGAAACGGATCCTCTTAGGTTGAAAGAGGTAAATCTCTGAAAAGGGTGACTCCATCCGGATGAGATACAAAATACTAGTCAAGTAGCCGACCCAAGAATTGTTCACATGGCTGATTTTATTTGGGGACATGTCAAGTTGATGGTTGATAAGGATGGTGAGTTTACACTATTTGACCGAGAAAGTTTCGATAGATTAAAGCCAAGAGATTCAGTAGTAGGTCACAATGAACATAATATTAATAACCGATTGAATAGCAGACAAGAGACACCAGTATGTAGGCGGTTCGGTTGATGATGGAATATAAGAACAGGCTTTCAGGCTCGACAGAATAAGTTTGCCTACCTTTTTTAGCTTTTAAACCATGCTTTGGTTTTAATTTTCAAACAAAATGAGTTGTTACGGCCTAAAGATGACGGTGAGTACAATAAGGTCGCGCGGCTCCCGATTCTTATGTACAGTCCAGATATCACCCAACCGACCAAGGGGCATAACGTACGATTCGGTCGAGTAGGATGGAGAAGGATAGAGTAAAGTATCACGAGAAAGAGTGTTGATAAGGCGTTAATAATAAAATATTTAAGCTTATAAGTAGAGCAAAGCCACAAGATATGGAAGAGACCATTATAGTCCGAATACGATACAGTAAAGTGATCGTGTTGGGCATATGTCAAACTTCAATGGTTAAAGAGTAGAGGATTAGAGAGAACTGTGGCCAATATGTGGGCGGTTGGGCGGAAAGTGTTATATAGGTACAGGTAACGGTAAAAGATTAACTGGACAAGATCATTTTGATGCAAAGAAATTCTATGTCACAAAATTCTTGGAGCCTACCGAAATTAACGACCTTCGCTGAGGTCGATCACGTCGAAAAGTGGTGTACTTACTGGAATAACTTCCAAGCTAAAGATCTCCGGCTTTCACCAAGTTTCTTTAAAAACTATAATGTGGGATTCAAAAAAAGAACTATCAGAATACAGTTTCGAAACTGTGTAGAATGTGGAAGTTTCACTCCTATGGACTATATCTTGAGTTAACGGATTATGCTATTGTATTTTTTTTACAACTTAGACTTTTGGTATTGAAAAAAGTGAAATAGATTTCTGTAGCGCTACCAGTTTTTTGATAGCTGCCGAATAAAAATTGCAATTGAGAGCTAATTCCGCGCAATAACACCTCAAAAATAAGCACGAAGATGAACAGCTTTGGCGAGGAAGCTATTCCAAAGCTCCCAAAAGCGCATGCGGTAAAAATAACAACAAAGAGAATGCGAATCTGGGAGACAAAAGAGAAGATTAAATGCCGCTGCAGCTAAACAAATTATCAATATTCTAATTGGCTTATCTGGTGGCTGCTTAGCCCAACATCCTCCCCCCTATTGAAGGGTGGGCCTTCAATAAAAATTCTGGAAGGGCAGCAGACACATCTGAATGGATTATTCCACGGGTTTCGTAGTTTCATTAAGAAGATTAAGATCTCGTGCAGGGCGAACAAGGCACACCAACTTCTTCCAAACCTTCGACCGTGCATTGCCCCTCCAATAGACCAATGCGGGAATCAAGTTCTCCTAACGAGTGCAGGGGGTCCGGAACGTTGATTCTTCTCCTCTTCTTCTTTTGCATAGGGCAATCCAGTCTCCCGCGGTAGTCCATTGCGTCCAGAAACCACCCATCCAAATAGTGTATTTTGGGCCAATGGGAGGCAGTGACCTAAATGTATTTGGCCAACTGACAAAAGGTCAAAGAATAAGCTGGCTCCAATCAGCAGGTCCACTCGCTGCGTTTCGTGGAAGTTGGGGTCCGCTAGATCCATATTGCCAGGAATCTTCCAGCCCGAAGCATCTATGTCCTGGCTATGCTGATTGTCCGTTATATGTGAAGCTACAACAGCCTCAATTTCTACTGAATACGTGCTAAGGACTTCAAGCACACATTAACGGATGTTCCATCCATTTTAAATCCAGCGCCGCCGAAACCGCCTACCGTTGTGGAGCATTTGAAGCGGCCAAGCTGAAGTTCATTCGGCGAGATGAGGTGCACTTGTGAACCGAAATCTAATAAAACTCGGCAAGGCAAGATGGCTCCTGATCGACCGCGAACAAGTACATTGGCTGTTGGCAGGAGCACTAGCTCAGCATTGCGATCCTGGTTCACAACAGGGTTGATTGAGCGGGATGGGTTTGCAACAGAAACTGCACCGATGGGACGGGAGACTCGTGCGGGTGAAACCTGCCCGCGAGGGTGAAACAGAATATGATGACGGTGATTGCACGTCGAGTAGCGGGAAGCTGAGCATCCGCGAGAGAGATGGCCATCCTCTGAACAAACAAAGCAGCGAGCAAAGCAGCGAGCAGACGCCGCACTTCGTCGTACCGTTTCTCAATTGGCAAAGCACTAAACTTTGAACAAGAACGAAGCTCGTGCACCGAAATACCGTACAGGCCGCATAAAGCAGAACGGGAATTAATAACCATGCACGAAGATCGGTTATTCAAAGATGTACCTCGGCCCACTTGGTTAGCTGGTGGATACGCCGCCAAAGAAAAGTCGACGCATTCAAGACTCCGGCACCTTTGCTCCAAATATCGTGCCATGGACTTCCAAGACGGAAGGCTGTCGTTGTTTCCGGCGAGAGTGTCTTTCCACTTGGCCTTTGTGGCAGGATCCAACTTCTGCAGGATAATCTGGATAAACAAGCATCCTTGAATCTCGGCAGCTGATCCGGAACTTATAAGAGCCCGCATATGCCCATTGAACCGATCCGATAGCTCCACCAAAGTACCAACAGACCCTGGCTCGACCACACGAAGCTGCAGGATCTCATTAATGTGAGACTGAAATATTAAACGCCGATTACTTAAACGATTGCGCAGGTCAAGGGCCACATCGTAGTTTGCGTCAGTAATTTCCAGAGCTCTCACCGTATCCAAGGCTGGCTCGCGCAGGCATGAAATGAGCCACCGGAGCTTTTCCATTTTCCAGGACGCAGCAATCCGGCCACTCGGCATAGCCGCCGCTGAATGTTGACATCGGCAACGGTGGTAACGAGAGGGCTGGCTTGTACGGCATTGGCGATACACTGGCACCGTCGAGAAGTGTTGAGTGGGCAGCGATTCTCATGAAGCGCTTGGCAACCTCCACCTCAATGTCCACTTGCACATCTGTCGCCAGCTGCGAGAATCTTCAATGCAGATCATTCCCGATCTCACTAAAATTAAGCTCCTCCAACTCTTTTGAAGCGCGGTGAACCGCTCACACAAACGCTTCTCCACTGACTCCAGCGCCATAATGGTGCAATCCTCAGTCCGCGCCGCAGCCTTCACTTTATGATGCAGCGCCTTTATCTCCTGGCAGGTCACCTCTGCTCTTCTCCGCAGCGCCCTTTCCCGTGTTGCGGCAGCAGCTCCAATAGTCTCCGCTGTAGACTCCATTATTCAATAAAAATGCAAATTGTAGCGACAACAACAATGGCGTTTTCTTGGCACTTTAAATGCTTATCTCAATAATCAACCGGGATGAAATCACGTCGGGGTCACCAAATGGTATGCTATTAATAGTTTTTAATAGCAGCCGAATAAATAGACGTGTTTCATATCAGATTTTCAATACTTTTATTTGGGTTCAATTTAACCCTAATCTATACTGCTCCAATCAATTCCAAATCACAACAAACGAAACCCAAGAGCTTGGGCAGAAGCTCTCCCAATGATTTCCAAAGTGCATACGCTACAAATAACAATAAAGCGCATGCGAAACTGGGACACAAAACAGAGAAGAATACATGCTGATACAACAGCTGCAGCTAAGCATTTTATGATTATTTTGAATGCATTTTTTGGTGGCTGCTTGTCCCAACAAGTTTTTTAAATTTACTTTTGTGTTTTATTACTTTGGGACCCCTATTTATTTTTTGCCAGTGTTTCTCATCTTTTTGTATAATTTTTCCTGTTTTCATGATTATAAAGATCTGATTGTTTTGTGAACTCTTTTTATATCGGCTATACCATTCTTGCTACTAGTGATTTCGATCTCAATATTTTCTTTTTCTAACCAATTTTGTAATGATTTGCATACTAATCCGGGATCTTTATCCATTTTTATTGTTTTTTAGTTACCTAACATATTAAATATTTTAAGTAATGCTTTTTTACTTTTGATCCAATCTGTGGTATGAGTTTCTATAATTGAAACAAATTTTGAATAGATATCAATGCAAGTTAAAAAACAAGTTTCTTTGTTCAATAAATCAATAAATGTCAATTACATATTTCTCACGGATATTTTTACTTTCAGGAGTTTTTTCAAAGGTTTATGCTACTTTTCTATGTTCTGCCTTGCATAAGTTACAAATATCGCATTTATTAATTATATGGATTAATTTTTGTGCGTCTGGAAAATAGTATTTAGCTTTAACATCGTCATATGTTTTTTTAATACCGCCATACATTTTTTTATTTAATAATAATTTTCTATTGATGAATAGTTTTTTCATAAATATTAATTAATTTCTATATATTAGGAAGTATTACTGATGTTTTTATTAATTTTGTTCCCAAATTTGGTTTAATTCATTCCATGCCCTTTGAAATTATGCGAGTCATTATTTATGTACATTACAAAATGGTGTCTGCCTACAAATTTAAGAATAACACGGTGCGACAGTGAAAAAAAACTTGTGAAACGAAATAGTGTAGGTTGTTAATCTGGTCGAAGAGAACTCAAAAATATTTTTTTTATATTTTTGGAACCCAGGAATTTTTAAGCGCAAAAAAGTCCAGAAAAACGGTTTTTTTTAAATAAATAAAAATTGGAGGGTTCCAAAAATATAAAAAAAATATTTTTGAGTTCTCTTCGACCAGATTAACAACCTACACTATCTCGTTTCACAAGTGTATTTCTTTTTTTTTTTTTGTCGCACAGTGTAATGTCTTTTCATGTACGTTTCCGTCATGTTACTATATTTTATTGTATTAATTGTTGTAATTAAAATACCGTACTAATTCATTACTATCTTCATTTCCCTTTTCAAGTATTAATTGGTGATTGAAAACATTAATTGGCCGCTCTGTAATTTGAATAGAGTTGCCATAGTCTTCTTGGGCGCTATGTATAGTAGCTTCTGTGCTTTGTAAATCACCTTCGTTTTGAAATGTTTCTTCTAGTTGTTCATTATTTGATTCATTTTTATGTAGCCTAGATAAGGCGTCTGCTACATAATTTTTCTTTCCTTTTATGTAATTCATAACACAATCATATTGACTAAGATTTATTTTCCATTTTTGCAATTTCATATTAGGATCTTTAATATTGTGTAACCAAATTAGTGGTTTATAATCGGATGTTATTTTAAATTTTCTTCCAAATCGGAAATACTTAGTTCCTCATACTACGGCTAATAACTCTTTTTCAATAGTTAAATAATTTCCTTCATGATCATTTAATGTTTTACTTGCATAGCAAACTGGTCTACCTTCTTGAGCTAAGACAGCTCCTAAAGCATAATTACTAGAATCAGCAGTTAATTCAAATGTTTTTTTAAAAATCTGGATATTTAAGGATTGGATCATTAGTTGTGAGTGTTTTTAATTTTCAAATGCTTCAAAGTGATACTAATTCTAACAAACTTTCGGTAAAATCCGCAAAGACCTATAAATGATTTAATTTGTTTAGGAGTACTTCGAATTTTAAAACCGTGAATAGCTTGAATTTTATTTGGTTTTTTTTTAATTCCTTCAGTAGTAATTATATGGCCTAAAAATTCTGTTTCTCTTTTCATGAATTCGCATTTATCTAATTGAAGTTTAAGATTGGATTTTCTTAATCGGATGAAGACTTTTTCAAGTGATTGAATATGGTCTTGTAAGGAGGTTGAAAGTATAATAATATCATCTAAATCATGAGTTCCTGTTATACCATGAAGAATATTATTCACACATCGCTGGAATGTAACAAGAGCATTTTTAAGACCGAAAGGCATTCTAGTATATTCATAGTGTCCTTTCTTGGTGGAAAATGCTGTTTTTTCAATTGATCTGTGGTCCATTTCAATTTGATGGAATCCCTTTGCCAGATCTAACGTTGTAAAATATTGAAATTTCCCTAACTTATCTAATATTTCATCCATATTGGGGATGGGAAATTTATCGCCAAGAGTTATCTCGTTAAGTCCTCTGTAATCAATAGCCATACGAAATGCCAGATGCATCCATTTTCTTGGGAATTATTACTATAGCACTACAATAAGGAGATTTAGATTTAAGGACAATGTCTTGTTTGATTTCATTTTTGAAGGTCAAATCACCTTCATGATACTACATATCAAAAAATTTGGACATTAGTGAATGTAGTGCCGATTTTTCCTCACTGTTGAGATGATTATCTCGAATAAAACTAGTTTTTAATTCCGTGTCCAATGCGTAAATGTGTTCTTTATCTTCTAACTTGTTTGTATAATTTTTGTTATGTTCCATTATTATATTGATCAATTTCGTAACTATTTAGTTTAACAATATTCTTTCCAGAATCTAAGAGCTGATGAAATGTTTAGAATATTTCGTCCTTAAAGAAAATCGTAATGATTGGAAAATTCTTTTACAACAAATTTTTTTTTAGATTTAAATAATTTTTGGAATTATGAGTCTTACTGTTTGAACTTTTATATATTAATCTCTTTAATTGGATATTTTAGGAAATTTTCATTAATTTAACTTATACTAGAACCTGTGTCAATAAGGCAAATTCATGGTCTATTATCCATTTTTATTTTTATTTCTGTTGTGTTTCTTCCGAGGCTTGTGTCTGAAAATTTTCAACTATTTCCATTGGTTCTGGTCTATTCTGCTGATCTGATGGTTTTTGAGAAACATTAACAGAGCGATTATAATTTGGAAAGTTTTGATCTGAAGGGTTTTGAGAGTAACTATAATTATTATTATAGTTTGAATTAAAATTTATATTTGAATCAAAATTATTGTGTCTTTGTTGATAATTAATTGTCCGACTGTTTCCATAATTTTAAGTCCTATTGTTTCCTACATTCTGATTGGAATTTTGGTTTCTGTCTCTTTGATTATTATTAAAATTATTAGTATTAGGAGTATTAGATGTGGAGACCATTGGTATATTATATCGATTTTCAACACTTCGGGATAAATTATATATATCATCATCATCATAAAGACCTACAGCTTGAGCAGCTTGTTTTAATTTAATTGGAGTTGATATATCGTATTTGCATAGAGATATGTACACTCGTAATGGTAATTTTTCACGAATTACTTCTGCTATATGATCACCTAATACTCTCGAAAATATAACAGTGTTTGCTGCATTATTATCCAGACTTAACTTATTACAAATTTTGCTTGTCTGTTTATCTAATTCATCAATAAACTTACGTAAACTATTTCGATATTTAATTTTTTGTAAATTCATGATCTTGAGATGTGGGCGTTTTGATGAGTTGAATTCGCTGATGAGTAACGTTCTTAATTCTTTCCAGTCCTGAGTTGAATTCCAAAGAAGAATTTTACATGCAGGTCCAACGATGAGGTTAAGGATAGTTCTTTGAATGATTTCATTCTGAGTTGATGATGTTTTTTTGTATTGGGTAACCTGGCGCCGATCTACAATACGCGAACTCGCAGACAATAATACTACATCACCTGGGGACTTGGCAAAGAGAACAGAGGGTCCGGTGGAATACACATGTGGATGCCCCTAAGCTCCCAAGCGGAGTAATAGAAAAAAAAAAAAAAAAAAAAAAAAAAAAAAATCAAGTTATCAACACCTTTTAAAAATAGTGCTAAACACATTGTATCACCATCAAATTTATCAAATTGTTTTAGTTGCATGAAGAAATGATTCATATTCAGACAGGATGTGCCTTGCTGCAGCTGATGTCGATGCTTGTTCAGATTCCATTTTAAAGTTTTTTAATTTAATTTTAATTTAATTTTGTATATATATTAGGGTGGGTCGATTGAAAAATCGCTTAGGCACATATGATTTTTGGATTCTAGGGATCAAAATAAGAAACTTTGCTCAAGAGACCATACCTCTAAAATGAATTCTGATGTCCCTCGTTTTAACGTGAAGAAAAAATCCTGTTTTGACCCATTTAGAGTGCCCAAATCGAGTCCAAATGTATGAATGACCCCCTCTAACTTTGGAGGGTCGACCCACCCATACCCCCCTTTGGTACCCCCTGGGGCCCCCAAGCGACGAAAAGGAGGAGAGGCGGTGGGCGGAGCAACAGGTTTTGAGTTACATTTTCATAGCATACTTTTAGGTGCTGTGATTTTGTGATATTTTTGTAAGGGAGAATCCCTCCTGTGGGATCCTAGGGGGGTACCACAAGCATGGGTGGGTCCACCCTCCAAAGTTAGTGGGGCTCGTTCATACATTTGGACTCGATTTGAGCACTCTAAATGGGTCAAAACAGGATTTTTTCTTCACGTTAAAACGAGGGACATCAGAATTCATTTTAGAGGTATGGTCTCTTGAGCAAAGTTTCTTATTTTGATCCCAAGAATCCAAAAATCATATGTGCCTAAGCGATTTTTTTGACCCCCTACAAATCGAACCGCCCTAATATATATATATTTTTTTTAATTGTCTTGATTGTATTAATAATTGTATTTTATTTGTTTATTTCAATTAGACATAAGAAATCCTCATTCGTGATTTGACTAATGCACTTCACACTAGAAATCCTCATTCGTGATTTCACTAATGTTTAAGAAAGAAATGTTTATTTTTTTGCAAAGAGGTGTCCCAAAAATCCAAATTTCACTTTTTTTCCTTTGTTCAGTTTCTAGGTTTAGGGGTGTACTAAATGAAAATATTTAGTTTTTCCATTTCAGATGATTTTTTCAGGAATTGTGCTGTAAACGCGAAAGCACTTTTTTTCCAGAGGTCATGGGAAATGTCGTCTCAATGGCTGACTGTTTAATATTTTTTTCTGAAAATGTCACAAATTCTTCTTTAAGTATGTATATTTAAGAAACTTAATAGTTGCAATAAAATTTTTCATTCTTTATATAAAAAAAAAATGTTTTAAATAGTAAATTTTTTGGCCGCGCAAGCCCACCTAACCCCTTAAATGATTTCGTTTATATATAGAACATATGACATATGTATGTGACTGCGTAGGGTTGACGACCGAATTAGAATAAATGACGCGGGAGCGCGGCGCAACGCTTGATGGTGCGGAGCGACCAAGAGATACCGCGAGAGAGCAGGACAACGATAGCGCATGACGGCAGATGCAGATGGCCGATCGAATGCACAAGAGCGGGCGACGCGAAAAAAGAGACAAAGATCAAGAAAAGATAAACAAATGCAAAAAAGTATTTCTGGCCAAACTTTCCGGCGGCTGCTTGACCCGACATAAATAATTGTTTTATTTTTTTTCATGTATTTTATTTAATATTTATTTTATTTATTTAATTTATTAAAAAATAAATAAAGCTTTAATTAAAAATTTTCGTTCGTTTTATCATTTGCATTGCTCTATTGTGGGCGATTTTCTTAATATGTTCATTATTGAATAATTGTCAAATTTTTTGTATTGTGTTGGTATTTTTTCATAAACTAGTTCAAATGGACAGTATGCTTAGTATTGAAAGAGTATGTAAAGCCATTCAATTATATATCCCGAAATGTATGATGGGATATATATTTGTTAAATGTTCATTCTTAACATTTCAATAGTTCCTAAAGTCTGGTGACGAGGTGTTGATCGTATTATACTTATTTGTATTTATTTTCACAGGACATCTAAAAGGGAATTTTTTTATGAGGTACCTTTGGCCCTTAAGACCGTCTTTATTTTGTCTTCTTTTGTATGTCAGTACAAAAGATTCAAATATAGTCTTGGCTACAAAAGATTCAAATATAGTCTTGGCTACTGTTACTTCTGTTACTGGTATTATAACAAGATATTTTGTAAGGTCGCATTTTATCAAAAGCTTGGTTTGGTGTATTTGTTTTGCTCATTGGTTATTTTGTACGTTTTGTAGTTTTAGCTTGTTGCCATATCGTTTTTCATTTAGGGCGAATAGTAAAACTTTTTGATTTTTAACAGCGTACCCATAGTCCCAGCATGGCCTCTTTGGATTGCAGAATTGCATTTATTTGACTTACGTCTTTTTTATACCCTTGCAGAGGGTATAACAATTTTGGTCAAATTTTGGTTTTAAGCTGAAACTTTCTACCTACTCCATTTTGGGCAACCTAATTGGATCTGTAAAATTTCATCGACCGATCCTATAGCTGGCATGTAACTAAACGATCGGAAATGGCACAACCTTGCTATTTTGAAAGTGGCCTGTTTCCATTAGAAAATTGATTCGATGGTAAATTTTCACAAGGATCGGCCAGTTATATACGATCCGAAATATATATAATATTATAAGATGCTTATAATATGCAAGGGTATATCAACTACATTACATCCAAGTTTCCTTTCCTGTTTTAAATTCATTGATATTTATTTTATTTTTATTTATTGATAAAACTTCAAAAATTTGTTGAATTGGTGACATTTGTATATGTGTTAACTAACAGTGGTGCATCTACTGAATTACGTTATTTTGAAATCAATCACGTGTGTTCTGAATCAAAGAAAATCAAAAGAAAGTTGGCTAAGAAATCGAAGATTTCAGCTTATGCAGTGACCAGCTCAGAGCCCGGATTTGAATCCGATTGAAAATTTATGGGATCTGCTAAAAAAACGAGTGGCAAAGTTCGATATTGCACTGAAGGGCTCTGGGGAACTGTGGGTCAGGATAGAAACAGGATGGAAAAATATTTCAAAAGAAATGTTTCAGAATTTTGTTGAAAGTCATCTAGGCATCTAGGCGCATTAAAAGTCTCATTAAAGCTAAGGGTCTTTGGAAAAAGTACTAATATTTGGCAAACATCACGAAAAAGCACAAACGTGCAAAGTGGATACATTGACTTTTTATACCCTTGCAGAGGGTATTATAATTTTGGTCAAAAGTGTGCAACGCAGTGAAGGAGACTTCTCCGACCCTATAAAGTAATATATTCATGATCAGGATCACCTCCTGAGTCGATATGAGCATGTCCGTCTGTCCGTCTGTCTGTCTGTCTGTCTGTCTGTCTGTCTGTTGCTACGCAAACTAGTCTCTCAGTTTTAAATCTATCGAGTTAAAACTTTGCACACATCCTTCTTTGGTTTGCAGGCAGTATATAAGTCGGAACGGCCGGGATCGGTCGACTGTATCCTATAGCTGCCATATAACTGATTGATCGGAAATGCCATAACTTCGTTGTTTTTCAAGTTAGAAGGATGGGACTTTCTATGGATTCTATGGGCAAACGTATACGATCTGCCAAATTTCATAAGGATCGGCCGTCTATTTCCTATAGCTGCCATATAACTGATTGATCGGAAACGCCATAACTTCGTTGTTTTTCAAGTTAGATGGATGGGAGTTTCAATGGATTCCTCTTTCCCCCAAAATAATTCGATATGCCAAATTTAATTAAGATCGGCCAACTATATACGATCCGCTATATATCTAATAATATAAGATGCGTGGCGCCACCTAGCGGATTGCGACTCAACTGCAAGGGTATATAAACTTCGGCTTCGCCCGAAGCTAGCTTTCCTTTCTTGTTTTTGTTTACATTTATAAAAACCAAATGTAGCATATTAAACATCCATAACGCTTCGCGTGTGCAGAAGGAAAAATAATAATTTGATTAATGTTCTTTCAAACATAGCCATGCTCTGCTCTTCATCTTTTACGGTATTGCTTCTATTCTCGCTCAATAGATTCATATCTTTATTCTTTGCAGCTTACTAACTCACATTAATCGCTCCCTTTAATCTCCCTTTTTCGTTTCCCTTGTACAGTGGTTCAATGTATGTCAATAATATAAATATAAAATATTGATAAATTAAATAATCATGGAATTGTCTGTGCGTTGAAGTCTTGTAATAAGACAATATCCTCTTCCCAGCCTACCATCCACTGCAGGCTTTGTGAAAACGTTTTACACGATAAGTGTTCCGGGTTCACGGCCTCAATTTTGGATGCTATTTCACGTAGGTCTGATATCCACTTTTGCTGTGATGGTTGTCGTGCTGTTCAGGACGAAATGAGATAGATCATAAGACAGACTAAAAGTGGATTCAAGGAGTTGATTAGCGGTTTTCATAAAATCAATGACCAACTCTGTTCGCTCGATACACAGTTTAGTAGTCTTCAACTACTCAATGAGTCTCCAAACCGTAAGAAATTATCCGAAAGTCTTCAACTACGGATCAGAAGTAGTCTTCAACTACTAAATGAGTCTCCAAACCGTAAGAAATCTTTTAATTATGTGCTTGTGGCGAATAATCTTCAGCGTACTCAGCCGACAATTAAGCAGCCGCTTATGCCTCAATCCACCCCAAGGGCCGGACCTGAGAAAAGTTCGGCTTCGGAATATCTCAGAATAAATGAGCAATTATCCGATATGTTCTCTGTGGCATCAAGTGATTCAAGTGATTCCAGACCCAATAATTCAAACCCCCTTAAGAGTCAGCGAACAGGGTAAGCAACCGTCCGGACCCCTGGTACGAACTGATGCCGCAATATTATATACCGCCCACCATCGAAACAAATTTTTGTTTGCCGGCTTGCACCTGATAATTGTGAGATTGATATCTCGGCAAACATCGAAACCAAAACAAAAGCCGACATAATGGTGGTGAATATTACAAAATTTATGTATTCATACACCAGGCATCTTTCAAAATTTGTGTGCCCTTTCAGATGTTCGAGACGATTTGTTTGTTTCGCCAACTAATTCACCGTCTTTAAAGCTTAACTCGCACCACGACTTTCCGGCGGGATGTCACTCGGGCAAATAACCACGTTAGAAGTTCTATAGGTCGGTAGGAGGTTTTAATCGAAACCCATAGCATAATTGACCTTAAGACTTCACTTAAATCTCATAAAGTTCTTCTCATAAGTTTCTTCCGTAAGGCTGAGTTTATGGAAGTAAATAAGTTAATTTTGGAATTTGATTGATCCGATCCACTGGCATGCGAGGATATTTTTCGACTCTTGCGTGCCGTGGAAATATCCGTCCGCTTCAATGAATTCGCCTGGGTATGCAAGGACTTTTTAGACTTTTAAATAAACATAAATTATATGGCTGTACAGTTAGTAGTTTGGTCCAATTTCTCCCTGCATAACGCAGAATATTATAGAAGTTATATTCGCCGCTGCCGGATTCAGTTTACACAGGATCCGAAGCAGTTTTTAAACAATAAGCGCAAACATTAATCTTTTCCTCCTCTGCTTTCGTTTCAGAACTCTTATGCAAACACTGATCAGGCAATGCCCGATCTCTTTGCACAGTTTTTTCAAACAATGTAATAAGACCGCCAGAAGTAGTCCAGCTCAGCCTTACACTTATAATATCCAATCAGCCAACCTTATATTTTTCCCATAGAAAATAGAATTTATTCTATATATGGAATATCTGGAATTTTTCTATGGAATAAATAAATATTATATTATAGAATCTTCTTAAGATCAAGCGCTTCTTAAGGTAAGAGTATCAGGCTGTGTTCTGAAGAAGAACTTCTTATAAGTAAACTCAGTCTTTTGGGATTCCTAACTGATCTTCTTATCTGGATTTCGAGCTACTTATCTGGTGAACCCATCGTGTCTTCTTTAAAGATGTTACCTCGCGTTTAGTCCGCGCCACATCTGGGATGCTACAAAGAAGCCATCTTAGACCCCTACTTCTTACTCTCTTTATTCAAATGACTAGTCGGCAGGCCGACCGCATGACAGTGGGAAATGCTGACGATCGCAAAATGAGCATAACTCACCATACCGGGAACCAATGGGATTCAGGCACGGCCCCCAAAGACGGGTATGCTGAGTCGGCATCTAGAAAGACTACGGTGATCCAAGAATTACCCAAGATTTCTACCGACTGTTTGTTACCCCTCAGAAGTGTTAACTACTCCCTTCTTAGGAGTAAGACCGTCTTCGGTCGTCATGAATGTTTCGGCAACCTGTTGCATTTCCCATGCATCTCGTCTTCTCCTTCACACGAGATGGAGCAGGATGAAAGTGCTGATCAAAAAGCTTACTCCCACGCCGACAGCGATCCAGATGTCCGTTGATCCAGCCGACTTTACTTCGTTTTTTGAGGGCTTGGATTGGCATACTAAGCACTTGGTTATGCCCGATAATGTTTAGAAGGGGGGAGTTCGCCACGCCCGCAGTCTTTCTTATGCTTTCGCGCCGGTTCAAGTATTTTGTGCCGTTTACAAAGGCTAGTCGCTCAAATGTTATTAGATGCGTGCCATTTGTTTCTATATTGGGGCCGTCTGCTGTATTGAAAAATGCTGACGATCGCAAAATGAGCATAACTCACCATACCGGGAACCAATGGGATCCAGGCACGGCCCCCAAAGGCGGGTATGCTGAGTCGGCATCTAGAAAGACTATGGTGATCCAAGAATTACCCAAGGGGGGGTTTAGAAGGGGGGAGGCCCCCCCCTTATGCTTTCGCGCCGGTTCAAGTATTTTGTACCGTTTACAAAGGCTAGTCGCTCAAATGTTATTAGATGCGTGCCATTTGTTTCTATATTGGGGCCGTCATCCGTGCATCCTTATACCAATTTCTACCAGCGTTATGGGGACCCCTGCATGTAGACCTTGGGCGCAAGTGTCCTGGGTTGCCAGTTTGCAGAATGCTCCGTACATCGTCGACACGCAATCTGTGATCGCTAAGACTTCTTGGTTGCACTCAGCTACCACGTTGTCCCGTAGTTGGAGAACGATGCGTTGGTGAGAAACGGGGAAGACGGTAACCTTTTTACACTTAAATTTTATCTTAGGGTATGCAATGAGCAAGTGAATAATATTGTCGGACTGAAAGACTTTAATATTAGATGCCTCTATTAGGCTGATAACGGGGACCTCTGTGAAATGATCAACTAAAACGGACTTCAAATCTTCATGGTTAAAAATGGCAGGGTTTATGATATTTGATTTTGCAAGTGTGACCGTGAGCATCAGATTCTGTATCTCTGTAATTAGCATTCTATTTCTGGCCAAAAGTACTTCGTATAAATGGGGTGTGTCAACCAGGTTATTCTTTTTTCCTTAATGATTTCGTTGACAGCATCGGTTAGTTTGTTAATCTGCTTTTTCGTTTCGGTGTTAATAACTACTTGTCTATTGTTTGATTCGATTAACCAGGAACTCCTATGTCCTAAGTAACTCCTATGTTCCCACACCAATGCAGTTCCGTCGGTTATGGGGATGTACCGGTCGTGAGTGTAGTCTGTCACTCTAGCGTTAACTACTGCTAATATTTAATATGATTCCCGCGATCTTGTAAGAAAATGACAGGTTTATTCTATTGGTTATTTTCTAAGTGTGTGTTTTTGTGTGGTGTGTTAATTGAAGAAAAAGGTTACTTAAGGATGTTCTTGTGGACTACCCTCCCTCCAATGAGTATAACGGATAACGGATAATGTATAACGGAGTTAACTTATTGCCTAATCTTTTATTGTTCTGTAAGTAGACTCTTTCTCCTACCTCAAATATTTTATTTTGTCTTGAAGGGTTACACCTGTTAAGATTATCCCTCTGTGTTTTTTCAATATTCGTTTTTATTGCTTCCTTAACTTTTTCGGAAGCAGAGTGGATTACATCAATGGGTTTTTGGTTAATGACCGAATATAAGGTTTTATTATATTCAACGGTCGCCCGCATAACTAGCTCCATTGTATCATTAATTTGCTCAACCATTTTGATGCACCTCGCTATTTCTGTTAGGGTGGTGTGGAGGCGTTCGATTTGTCCGTTTAAACTTCTGTGCAGCGTGGGTGAATTTACAACATCTATGCCATACTGATTTTTGAGTAACGATGTGATCGTTTCAGAACTGAAAGACGCTTCGTTATTACAGTATATTGTCTTAATATTTGGGAATAAGTTTATTTATTGGAGGAAACTAGACACTATTGGTTGTACTACCGCAAATTTGGGGGACTTGTCGATGGCCGTTAAAAATAATTTTTTATCGGTGGAAAAAATATCAATATGCAGCATTTCGCCGACGTTTGATGGAATTGGAGGAACCCCAAGTTCTTGTTTCTTGGAGTGTCATACTTTGCTGTAGTGCATATTTTGCAATTTGTCACTATTTCAGTAGCCAACTTTGACATTTTTGGAAAATAATAGTCGCGGAGGACTTGTTTGATATTTTCCTGAGCAGCTATGTGTGCACGATCGAGCTCTGCGGTGATTATTTCGATCTGCTTACTTTTATCAGAAATGTCTGACACAAAGTTCTTGAAGTGCCAAAATTTCGTAGCTGGAAAATTTTATACTAATGCATTTTGAATGCTTGCCAATGTTGGCAAGTTACAATGAATAGCGTTGACAACTTTTGGGTTAATGATTGGTTATAATGTTTCGAAAAGCGTCGATTTTTCCGTGAAATGTATAATGTGCCGGGATTTATTTCCGAAAAATATAAAGTATCGCTTTAAGGAATACTTTGCCTCTTCTAGGACTATCTGATTTCTGAAACAATTTAGAGGTTTTTTCGTTGTTTTTATCGTATACGTGCTAGATTCTTCACTGTGAACTGTTGCACAATCAGATTCGGGTTCGTTTTGAAGGGCGTTGATGTTTTGTCGCGAAAGGGCGTCGGCGAAAAAACTTCTTTGCCCGGAGTGTATATGACTTTTGCGCCGTAGTCATCTACATATTAATGCTTTCTAACATTTTAATTTGTCATTTGGGTTCTTGTCGGAGACAGCGAACGTTAGCGGCTTATGATCTGTGTAGATTCTTATGTCACGAGTGCCATACAGATACTGCCTTAATTTTCCTAGAGCCCAGACTATAGCGAGTAACTCTCTTTCGTTAGTTGCGTAACTGGTCTCGCAGTCTTCAAGAGTTCTGGATATCATCGTTATGGGTTTTTTGTACTGCCCGATGCCGTAAGCTGACGCATCGGTTTTTAGATCGAACGATTTCTTAAAATCTGGGTATTTGAGGGTGACATCTTCTGATGCAAAAATGTTTCGAAGTCTATCGAACGCGTCTCTTTGGTGATCGTTAAAATTTATGGGTATTTTAATAGACCTGTGTTTACTTACGGAACCGTTTTCTCCCTTAAGGAGGTTGGTAAGTGGCCTGGCTATTGTAGCGAAATCTTTTATAAAACACCTATAATAGCTGGCAAGTCCTAAGAATGATCTTAGTGAGAATAAGCTTGTCGGTTATATGTATTCCTTAATGGCTGCTACCTTTTCAGGGTCAGTTGTAGCCCCGTTTCGGGTTACTACAAAGCCGAGGTATTGGACACTTTCTTTAAAAAAATGGGTTTTCTCTTTCGAGATGGTCATATTGGCTTGGCCTAATTTTTTCAGGACCCAGTCAATGTGACTGACATGCTCTTTTATGTTTTTCGAAAAGATTATGACATCGTCAACATACATAGACGTAACACGACTTCCCTATCTGCTCTCTCAATACGTTATCGATTGACCTTTGAAAAATGCTACCAGCATTTTTTAATCCAAAAGGCAAACGGCAGAATTCATACTTGCCTCCGTTGACTGAAAATTAGGTTTTTTCGCGATCTTGTTCTGCGAGGAAAATTTGGTGATAACCAGATTTTAAGTCTAGAGTTGTAAAATATTTGGCTTTGCCAAGGTTTGCCAGTATTAACTCGATACTTGGCAAGAGGTATTTATCAGGAATGGTTTTTTCGGTCAGTTTTTTTAAGTCGATTTCCAAACGCTTTTTCCTACCACCTGTCTTATCTGACTCTTTTTTTATCGACCACCCAAGTTGGATTATTATACGGTGATCTCGACGGGGTTATAATATTAGACTTCAGTAGGTCTTTTATTTCTTTATTAACGAATTCTGCGACACCCCATTGGGTGCGGGTACGCTTTAGAGTACCCTGGGTTGTTATCCTCAGTGCGAATATTAGCCACAACATTTGTGTTGTACGGCAAGGTTTGAGTTGCGTCGGAGAAGACTTTAGATCTTTTTTTCATCATTTCGATAAACTCCTTTTTGGAGTCCTTTATGTTGGCAAGGTTAACATCGTCGCAATCATGAAACTGCAGGTCCTCAGACACGGAACCATACAATTTTTTTTTAGTTTGCATATTGAGGGTGGCTCCCACTTGCGTTAGCAAGTCGAAGCCTATGATCCCGTCAAATGTTGTTAGGGAATCTAATATGAAAAATAGGGAAGTTGTTTCCAAGACACTTATTTGGCACTTTTTATATATGCCGTTGGACCCGTGAATTGTATTCTCGCGAAACGGTAAGGCTACTGGCGTTATGTTTTTATGTTTCTTTACGGGCTTTATATAACTTTTCGCTGCCCCTGTATCAATAAGAACTTTTAAAGTTCTCCCAGCCAACCGTCGTTCAATGAACGGTAGCCGGGACCGCTCTCTAAAAAATTGAGAAGGTCATGGGAGTCGACCGAGTCGCTGTCGTCTTCGATTGCGCTCATCGCGGCTACCGCGGCTATCGCGGTCTTTGGCACTAGCGGTCTGATCGATGTTGTTAAGCCGCTGACGCCTTTGATTAGTTATCCTATCAGAGGAGTTGGTTCTTTTTGAATTTTTTGCCTGCATATTTTGAGGTTGTGATACATTTTAGTTATGTTTAAAATGTGGCTGTTGCTTGGATTTTGAAGACGATGGGTTCCAGTCCATGGTCTCTGCTGCCCGACGTGGATTTCGACGGTCGGCCCAGACCTATGGCTTACGCCCAGAACCATTTTGTTGGTTTTATCTGTTTTTTTAAAATAATGAGGGTTTTTTTCGTTTCCTTGTTTATCAGGAGTGCGGTACTGAGTCTTACGAAAGTCAAAATTCTGTGTCTTCTGTTCCATTGCCCTACGTTGCCGCGAACTGACTTCTTTCGATGCTGGCTTCAGCCTCCCTAGCTAATGCCAATGCCGAAGGAAGGTCTTTTGGCTGTGCCGGGAAAACGACTGCTCTCAGGTTTTTTTTTAGGCCTGAGATGAACACATGTAGGGCGTCCGCCCTTACCTCATTGTTGAGCAGTGTGGCCCTTTCCATGTCGTGGGACATGACAATTTTGTTCGTGACGAGGGTTAGCTTACGCTCAACCTTGTCATAATATTGCATAAGGCTTTGGTCACTTTGGCGAACTGCCTCAAGCTGTTGTCGTAACAGCCTCAACGAAGTTTTGTCTGCGTAGGAGCAGTCTAATCTTGCCAGAATAGCAACGAAATTAAGTACAGTGTTGTGTGATACCAGCAACGCTCGCGCTGGGCCCCTAATTTTATTCCTAATTATGGTAACGGCTTGATAACGGGCACAGCTGCCCTGGTAAGGTTTAAAGAGTTCGTATGCGTCCGTGGCGGACTGCCTCCACGCTACGTACTCGTCTTGCTCACCATTAAAATCTGGTACTGACTTAATTACGTGGAGCGGTATGTCGCATGGAGGTGCTCGTGGCTGTACTGAGACTCTTTGGTAGGCCTCCACCTGTGAGGTCTCTAGGCGCATGTTTTGTAACTGCATACTAACGGAATTGATTTGAGCTTCCTGTTGAGCTAAGGCGCCCTGGATAATGTTTTGCAAATCGTTCGCGTTCATTACATCTTCTTTCTCTTCCATTTGAGCCTGTCTTGGTCTAAAGCCCTGGATCTCTTCTTCTTCACTATCACTCACGACTTCCTTTTTAATTTCTCTATACGGACGTGGAAAGTTCATTAAAATCTTGAACCTTGCCTCCTAATTCATACGAGGTTCAATGCATAAAGCCGTGTGTTTTTTAAAGTTATATTTATTTTCGCCAATTATATGACGCACTTTTATTGTATGCAATTTGGTGAATGTTAGTTGAAGCCGTATATTAATTAATCAGCCCACTTACATGTTTTGAAAATTTTGAGGGTCGCTAGTTTATTTTGTTCGTTAGGCGCCAGTAATCTTGTAGTCAGTTGCTGGGTGCTCCAGATCCGGCCGATAATGAAGTTGCACCGGTAGGGTGCTTGAAGAGTAGTAGCGGTTCAAGATAGGTAAGAATTGGCGGCCGGGCTGCTGGTTCCAGGTGGCCGCTGATGTTGTGCCACCGGTAGGGTGGTTGACGAAGTGTATAATAAAGTTTATGTCGAGAGGGTGACTGCCCCCCTATACCCCTGGCCTTAAGCTCAGTGGGCGAATGCAAATAATAGCCGGAGTAAAGTTTACGGAGCTAAGTGCTCTTTATTCAAATGATTATAAAACAGAACTGAGGAACTTAGCAGTAGGGTGTTTAGTCGGCAGGCCGACCGCATGACAGTTGGAAATACTGACGATCGCAAAATGAGCATAACTCACCATACCGGGAACCAATAGGATCCAGGCACGGCCCCCAAATTCGGGTATGCTGAGTCGGCATGTAGAAAGACTAGGGTGATCAAAGAATCACCCAAGATTTCTACTGACTGTTTGTTACCCCTTAGAAGTGTTAACTTATACATACGCAGTCATACATACTTATACGCAGAATGTGCCGTCTTACGCAGCCGAACAAGGGCACGATGGACCTTACTACCTTTCAGGACACACCAATGCGTTCGCCACAAGCCGCTTTACAACTTCATGCATAGGCACTGCCGGATTTTTGGCAGGGCAGAGACTTTTTGCGCGGTTCCCACTGCATACGTACAGCCCACCTCCCGTCCAACCGACCGAGGGACGCTGCCGCGTAACGTACGGCTCGAATCGCGGGAATAGATCCGAGATAGATAAGCGAGGATTAGGAGAAAGATATTACGAGGAAGGGTGTTGCATAGATAAGGCGGTTAATATAAGCGATTTAAGATTGTTAGTAGAGCAAAGTGATAAGATGTGGTAGAGACCATTGTAGTCCGAACATAATACCCTGAACGGATCGTGTTGGGCATATGTCGAACTACAATGGCTGAGGAGTAGAGGACGAAAGTTTCTGGTCCTTCTACTAGGAATGTTCAAATTTAAACGTGTTAGTAAATGCTGGCTGTCTATATTTCCATAAATAATATTATATAGAAACATGACACCCAGCATCGTTCTACGATTTGTTAATGTTGGTAAGTTGATTAGTAAAAGTCTACTATGATAAGAGGGGAGGTAAAGATTTGCATCCCAATTAAGTCCCCTAAGAGCAAAAGTAAGGAAGTTTTTTTGTACAGATTCAATGTGATCTTGGTGTACTCCATATTGAGGACTCCAGACACACGATCCATACTCAAGAATCGGACGGACCAGTGATGTATATAACGTTTTAGTTATGTACGGGTCATTAAATTCTTTTGACCATCTTTTAATAAAACCAAGCACACCCATAGCTTTATTAACCATGGTAGATACATGGTCGGTAAATTTAAGTTTCAAATCTAATAGGACACCTAGATCGTTAACCTGAGTTAATCGTTCTAAGGCGTTCCCATAGAGAAAGTACATAGCCTGGTGAGGACTAGATCGGTAAAAAGACATAAGTTTACATTTCGATCCATTAAGCTTTAGGTTATTTGCTAAACACCAATTTTGAAGTTTATCCAAATCGGATTGAAGTCTAGACTGGGCGCTAGTGAATTTATACTGAAGGCATAGCTTAACGTCATCAGCGTACATAAGTACAAGTGAATTAGTTAAGGCAAGGGGCAAGTCGTTAATAAACAGAGTAAAAAGTAGGGGTCCAAGATGGCTTCCTTGGGGCACCCCCGATGTGGCGCGGACTAAACGCGAGGTAACATCTTTAAAGAAAACACGTTGGGTTCTCCCTGATAAGTAGCTCGAAATCCACATAAGAAGATCAGTTGGGAATCCCAAAAGACTGAGTTTACTTATAAGAAGCGAATGGTTAACAGAGTCAAATGCTTTACTGAAGTCAGTGTATATGACGTCTGTTTGTAAGCCATTCCGGAAGCCATCCGTGATAAAAGATGTTAGCTCCAATAAGTTGGTAGTGGTGGAGCGGCGCTTCATGAAGCCATGCTGGCACGGAGTTATTATTGAACTACATAGGTGTTGCAAATGTGGAGTGATAAGTTTTTCAAAAAGCTTTGGAATTGCTGACAATTTAGAGATGCCTCTATAATTAGCAGCGTCGGATTTTTTCCCTTTTTTATGCAGCGGAATAATGAAGGATTCCTTCCACATAAGGGGAAAGATCGAAGTTTCCAGCGATAGATTAAAGAGTTTAACAAGCGGTTTGCACAGTGCCTCGGCGCAGTACTTCAGAACACAGCCTGGTACTCCATCAGGGCCTGGCGAATACACGGGCTTAACCTTAAGAAGATCCGATAACACACCACTTTGATCGAAAGATGGGCAAAATATAAGGTTGGCTGATTGGATATTATAAGTGTAAGGCTGAGCTAAACTGCTGCTAGGTGAATAGGTAGTTTGAAAAAACTGTGCAAAGAGATCGGCCATTGCCTGATCGGTGTTCGCATAAGAGTTCTCAAACGTAAGCAGTGGGGGAAAAGATACATGTTTACGCTTAGTGTTTACAAAGTTATAAAACTGCTTCGGATCCTGAGTAAACTGAATCCTGCAGCGGCGAATATAACTCCTATAACATTCTGCGTTATGCACGGTGAAATTGGACCGAGCTACTAAGTATCTTGAATAACTAACTGTACAGCCAGATAATCTATGTTTGTTTAAAAGTCTACTCATACTATTCTTTAAATTTATAAGGTGCCTTGTATACCAAGGCGGATTCGTTGAAGCGGACGGATATTTCCACGGCACGCAAGCGTCGAAAAATATGTTCAAAGTGTAATAAAATTTTTGTAATGCGATGTTTATATCCTCGCATGCCAGTAAATCAGACCAATCAAATTCCAAAATTAACTTGTTTAATTTCATAAAGTCAGCCTTACGAAAGAAACGAACTTTCTGAGATTTAACTGTAGACTTAAGGTCAAAAAAGTAATTATTTTCGATTGAAACCTCAAGAGTGGGATGATATGGATCCTCAGGGTTAGAAAGGGGCAAAGTTCTGGAAAGAGTAATTCCATCAGGATCAGAAACGAAACATAAGTCCAACAGCCGACCTAAAGAATTTCTAACGTGGTTAATTTGCCCGAGTGACATGTCGAACATGCCCTCAGGGAAGTCATGGTGGGAGTTAAGCTGTAAAGACGGTGAATTATCAACATTTGACCACATAAGTTCTGGGATATTAAAGTCACCCAGAGCTATCAGCTGGTCACCATCAGACAGACGATCGAAAACCAAACGAATAGCGGAAAAATGTTGCCAGTATGTTGGCGGTTCGGACGAAGGTGGTATGTACGAAAAGGTAACATACAAAGATTGATCGGACAAAGTGATTTTGATGCAAAGAAATTCAATGTCACCAAACACTTGTGATTTTACCTCTTCAGAAGCGAATTTGGAGTCTACCTTTACCTTTATGTCGGCTTTTGCTTTGGCTTTGATGTAAGCCGAGATATCAATCTTCGAAGTATCAGGGGCAAGCCGGGAAACAAAAATGTGTTTTGATGGTGGGATCACCTGCAAGGGTTTTGGTGCCGCCGTTACTAATACTGCGGCATCAGTGCGTACCGGGGGTCCGGACGGTTTATTACCCTGTTTGGTGACTGTTACAGGAGTTTGAATTATTGGGTCTGGGATCACTTGAAGCGATGCCACAGAGGACATATCGGACAATTGCTCATTGAGTCCGAGACATTCGGAAGCCGAATTTTTCTCAGGTCCGGCCCTTGGGGTCGGACTTGGCGTCGCGCTCCCTTCATATCAGATCAGGAGTCTTTCGACTGTACCCTAGAGTGCCCGATCGGTTTCGTAGACGGACTTAAGTTCCCAAGTTGGGCACCCCTCGCTTTTAAAGAATTATGCCTGTTATTTGTGGTTAGGTTGCAGAGGCGTACGTCTGACCGCTCCGCTTGTACGCTTTGAAATAAGGCTTCGCTGCTGTTTGGCAATGACCCAACTTCACTCGCTGCCTTTAGGCTTCAGCTGCGCCACGGCCCTCGCTCTCGGGCTCTTCAAAGGCGATCCTCAACTCAACACTCCCAGCTTCCTAAGAAGAATCGTCCCGAATCAATCCTTGTATAACGCCTGGAGCCCTAAAATTAATTTTCCTCCCACTTTACGCCTTCTTCGGGAAATGACAGAGATGGTGGGTGGACAATATTTCTCCGGTCACGCCGCAACCCGCATCCCAAATCCTTTTCTTTGACCTTTCTTGTGTTCGAAATGTTTTTGTTTATACTCGCTGTTGCTTCTGTGTGTAGATGCCCCATCCACTTCACCCTTCTGCGGAAAACACCATATTTTTAAAAAAATATTTGTATACCCTTGCAGAGGGTATTATAATTTTCGTCAAAAGTGGGCAACGCAGTGAAGGAGACATCTCCGACTTTTTAAAGTATTTATATTCATGATCAGGATCACCTCCTGAGTCGATATGAACATGTCCGTCTGTCCGTTTGTCTGTCTGTCTGTTTCGCAAACTAATCTCTCAGGTTTAAAGATAGCGAGTTAAAACTTTGCACACATCCTTCTTTTGTTTGCTGGCAGTTTATAAGTCGGAACGGCACGGGATCGGCCGACTATATCCTATGGCTGCCAAATAACTGATTGATCGGAAATTCCATAAGTTTGGGGTTTTTTTAAAAAGGTGAAACTTGGTAAAGATTCCATTTCATAACGATCGGCTAACTAAGGATAACTACGATCAACGGCGCCAATAGCCAAAGGAGCAGTAGAGCGAGGAGCGACAACAACGGAAGCGGCACCAACCTGGAACAGTGACCGGGGAACGACGGGAGGACGAGCGTCCGATGACGGAGCCGAGCGGCAGCATCTGGAGAATCATAGTTAACTTTTTTCTGTAATTTTTTTGTTAATTTTTTATTAATAATTTAAATATATTATTTGTAATTTTTTTTCTTTACTTTTTTATTTTATTGTTGTTATTATTTTATATTCACTTATTATACTATTCATTCATTTTTTCTTCATTTATTCCGAAGAATGCTAATCATTGAAGACACAAAATCTACCACTTACTAATATCGCCGCGAATCCTTCAGCAGCATTGGACAAATGGTGCTCCTTCGCCCACACCGTGTTGAACAGTTTTGGACTCCATTGACAGCTTCTCCAGTTTTATTCCGAACCTGGTCCTATGTCGCCTATTCAATGTTTCTGCGTAGAAAAAGCAGCACGAATACTTCACGTAGGTTTGTCGCATTTTCTGTCACCATTACAGTGCGACAATATTCTTTCAGAAATCCTTATGTAGCATCCAGCAATATTGTATTCCTATGTAACACCATTCCCATGGGAATGCAGACCAGCAACATTGTATTCCCATATTTAGATCTCGCCCTTGGGTCTTCTGGGATGTGTGCCTACATTTTGAAGGCCCCGCGGCCTGGATCTGGTTAGGTTAGTATCGCGTGTATGTTTCGCACTTCCATACGTATTTTCGGATGTCTCTCTGCATCCCTGCCTACAGATATATTGATGCTAATTTAGCAATTGTTTTCCTCCTGCTAAGGTGTCGTGCCGTCGGTGCAACGTGATTCTCTTTCGGGACCTACTGTCACAAGTTCACCTGTATGCAGATTTCGACGTCACCACTTGCGGGACGTGGCGGTAAATCAGTCCTGCTTCTTCTGTGTAATTCGGATACTTTTTTTGAGTTTTCCTTTATCGTCTCTCTCAGCGTGGTTATCCACACGCAATCGACGTTTTTGATTGCTTAGCTTTTCCATTAATGGCTGGCGGGAAAGTGCGTCTGCGAGCACATTAAGCTTACCCTGATTATCTGGTTCTGTTTATGTCAAACTGATTTTCCTTCGGGTAGGACCCTACCTGCCTAATCGTCCATACAAGATCCCATACTTACTTATCCTCCCTATCAAAGTCCTACTAGCGTTAGCGATTACACGCTCGTCCTCCTCTGTGTCCTGCATCAGGAACACACCTACGTCGTAATCGCTGGCGTCCATTTGCAGTAAGAATACCTTTGCAAAATCTGGGCATGCCAGAAGTGGACCCTCTGCTAGCCGTGACTTGAGTGTTTCAACCCTCTCATGGTATCTGAGAGTTAATTTCCATTTTGTCTCTTTCTGTAGGAGATCGTTCAATGGCTTCGCAATTTCTGCGAAGTGTTGGACTCCATACCGATACCACCATGCCAACCCGATGAATTGGCATCAATTTGGCAGTCCCTTCTCCTTGTCTTTGTTGCCTGGAGCAACGCTGGTGTTTCCGTGTGGCTCCCATTCCCACTCCGTGTGTAAGTTCAACAGTCTCATAGTCAAGTGCGAAAACAAAAATTGAGTGCGAAAGGATCCGTTGTCCGTGGCGCAAGAATTCCCCTTCTGTAATTTCGGCAGCCATAGAGTTGTGCGCGAATATAAAATAAGTGTGAAAGGGTACTACTCGCGAACTCAAGTTCAACGAAGAAACCGACCGTAGCGGAGACTCTTAATCCAGACTCACTGGGTACAGCGATCACCTAGAGTAAAGAAGGAACGTCGCCTTGTCTCTAGTCTGCAACAAATTCTGCCGATGAAAGGCGACCAGTGGCGAATGAAACCGAATGTATGTCCTGATAGGTACGAAGGCCCTTCGTGAATCCGAACAGATGTAGCCATTAGCGGAATCGGCTTCTTGGCACCATGACTGCATATCCTGCCGGTGTGTCTTTTGGCGACCAACTCGGAACGATGATTGGTGAACGATGGGAGGACACGCGTTGAGGGCGGAGCCGAGCAAAAGCCGTCGGAGGAGCAGCAACGATCCCGCGGAGGAGCAGACTTCGGTGAGATCAATAATTCAAATGTGTTCAATTGTTAAGAAACAAGGCCTTTGAATAAAGGAGGCATTGGTGAAATTAAAGCTATCTATGCTATTTCTGGGCATCTAGACAATAACGTCAAATAAAAAAAATCGGCTTGTGGGGATTTATTGAAAACGGGATAGTTCCAAAATTTGGCTTCCGTTACAATAACGCAATTCGGAAAGCAAGTAAACAAGGCACCGACGAGAAAAGAAACTGAAAAATATGACTACCATCCCCGACAGGTACCAATTTCCAAATATCAGTATGATATTAGGAAAATTGTTTAAAGCCAAATTTTTCACAACGAGAATTTACGGAACCCACGAATGTCTTCGTGATGCGGTCGTTTCTACCTATGTCCAAAAATCGATGCCGTGCATTGATAGCAATGCCCAAAAATCAAACGTTACCCTTCATACTTTAGCATTGACAACGTTATCATGAACAAAATTCAAGGGACAGACATTTTTAGTGCCACGGACCCTTACCCCCGAGCACCACAGGGCACATAGGTCACTCCAAGATAATATGAAACAAAGAATGTCCGAGAACTACTTGCCAAAAATGGCGAAACTAGCCAACAAAATCGCAAAAAATGTAAAACCTGCGCGAAAGCAAAACACCGATACCATACATCGGTATACCATACAACACACTTGTCCCATTGAAATTTATAATCATTTTTATTTTTCTCCTATCCACTTCGAGTAAGTTCTTGTTACTTATAAGCACAGCCAATGACTTAACTTTATTAATAAACTAAATTTTTTGGTGATGGGCAAAACATTCGTAAACAAAAAGATTTATTCCCCGGGTAGCTATAGGCCTACACTTCATAGTAAATAAGCTTTGAAAGTAGTATCAGGGATGCCAGATTCAGGGGACTTCCACAGCTAATGAATTCTAACAAGAGTTAAGTAGAGTCAAAGATCAAATCAATAAAATCACGGCAATATTAAGGATGTAAAGGTAAACTAATAATGTAATGGTTAACTAATAATACTCACACGATGAAGAACGGATCCGTAGCAACAGAACTGATCCGACACATTCTGCAAGCCCGCAGCGGATAGATCCTGAACCCAGAAGCTCCACGATGGTGGAGTAGCAAACTGCGAAACCCAGCCAAACAATATTCATATCATCACCAACGTCGATAAGGGAATAATCATAATAAACCTTCGACTGATCTGATATGTATTCTGATACGTCTGACACACAGCTTATCTGTAATGAGCGTGTAACTGTTAACCCTAATTAAACCCTATTACCCTAAACCCTAATGATCAATTTTGACAGTGCGCAGAAAAGTGCGACAGGCTTGGCTCGCTAAAAATAACCACCAGCCAGGATTTTTTGAGTATTCCCTACCTTTACCGCTAACGCTAAAGTTGACTCCCCAGCCGCAAGGTGTACTTATGAACTAGAACCCAATAAGTATATTGGCGGTAGGCAGGAGCTCTAACTAAGCATGGCGAACCACGGTCACGGCGGTGTTGAATGACCGAGATGGTGGGGTTGCAACGGAAACTGCATTAATAGGACTGCAAACTCGTACGAAGCATTGGAAAAGCTAGAAATGAAAATTAGGATGGTGATTGCACGTGGTGCAGCGCATCCGCGTGCGAAATGGACACCTTCTAGGGAAACAAACAGTTTTTCAATTGTCAAGGCATAAAACTTGGACAAGAAGGCAAGGAATGTGCTACAACACATGCACGAATATCAGTTGTTATACGATCCATATCGGCACGCCTGGTTAGCTGGTGGATGCGTAGTTAAAGCAAATGCCACGCTTTCGAACGTCCGCTCCAAGAATCGAGCCATAGACTCCACAATCCACTCCACTCTCACGATGGAAGGCTTTCCTCCTACTCCGCTTATGTGCAGGATACAGCAGGATTTAGGAGAATTACCTGGATAACCAGGCATCCTTGGATAATGGTGATCGAGAACTTATAAGGGACCGCATATAATCATTGAAACGGTCAGATAAATGTATAAACTAATCCTGGCTCGACCACCATAGCTGGAGGATCTCATTGATGTGAGGCTGGAAAATTTACGGTTACTAAAACGGTCTTACTCACGGTTTCCAAAGCTGATTCCCGTCGATGAGAAATAAGCCACCTGAGCTTCTTTATTTTGGTTAGGTGGGGATGACCACCATTGAGGGTCGCTTCCAAATTCACTAAAATTAAGCTCATCTTACGTCTCTTCTAAGATTCAAGGGTCATAAAAGTAAACTCCTCACAACGAACTACAGCATTGACTTTTTTGTGGAGGTCCTCAATCTCCATGCAGGTAACCTCCCCTCTCCACAGTACTAAAAACGATCGCAATGACAAGGCGCTGTGAGACAAACAGACAAGAATAATTGCATTTTTTCATTTTAAAATTTTCACTTGACGAGCCTTACAATATGTATTCAAATCTTAAAATATAATATTTTTTCAGATCTGAACCTATCTGATATCTGAACTTAATTTAAATGTTTATAATATTTATCATTCATCTTTATTCATTATTACGACAAAGGCACGCGGCTCCTTAATCTGGTTAGGGCTCATGCGAAAAGGTTTGTTGACAGTTTATTGTAGTACCTTTCTATGGTTTGCGCTATTTAATTTCTGTATTATATTTAGATCTCTTTGGAGTATTTCTGGAGTTTATTTAGATCTCTCTGTTGTCATTCCGAACGTTGCGAGGTGCACCGGAGTTGGTTCTGAGTATCTTCGCCTAAATGTTTATAATATTTATCATTCATCTTTATTCATTATTACGACAAAGGCACGCGGCTCCTTACTCTGGTTGGGGCTCATGCGAAAAGGTTTGTTGACAGTTTATTGTAGTACCTTTCTATGGTTTGCGCTATTTCATTTCTGTATTATATTTAGATCTCTTTGGAGTATTTCTGGAGTTTATTTAGATCTCTCTGTTGTCATTCCGAACGTTTCGAGGTGCACCGGAGTTGGTTCTGAGTATCTTCGCCTGAGCTATATGCCTAATTTTTACGCTGCTATTACTGCAGCTCACGCACAAGTGAGAGAGCCTTATGTACAGTTGTTGGTTTTAGGACTGAGTTTCAGAGCAGTACCTTGTAGTTGAGTTGTCTGTCAATGTGTACGCCAAGATACGTTACTTTTTTCCTGTGTAATGTAAATCTAACGTGCTTACAGTTTTTCTCATTGACCTTCAATTGCCCGGAGTGTACTTTTGCGTCGTAGTCAACAAAAAATGCTTTCAACTTTCATTTTCTTTTAATTTGTATTGGACACTTTCTTTAAAACAATTTGTATTTGTATTGCTGTTAAGTTTTTGCTTAATTTTTTCAGGACCCAGTTTGTGAAACTTTTTTGTTTTCCGAAAAGATAACGACACCGTCCACATGGAAGTAGCATTGTTTCCTTATCTGGTCTCTCATGAAGACATCATCGATTTACTATTAAAAAATGCTACCAGCATTATTGAATCCAAAAGGCAGACGGCACGCTTTCAAATCTAAGGTTGTTAGGATATTTAGTTTTGCCAAGGCTTGCCAAAATTAACTCGATACTTGGCAAGAGGCATTTATCATGAACAGTTTTTTCGTTTCATCTAATCCTTTTTATCGACCACGCAAGTTGAATTTTTGTATTATGGTAACTGCTTCATATTGGGCACTGCTGCCCTGGTAGGGATTAAAGAGCAGATTGCCTCCACGCTACATTTCTTCAACTTTATTATCACTTTAGACTTTTTTTTTTTTTTTTTTTTT
>JAJJHT010010841.1:141606-189675 GCA_021223865.1 Drosophila pandora
ATTTTTTTAGCGCGGTTTCCACTGCATACGTACAGCCCACCTCCCGTCCAACCGACCGAGGGACGCTGCCGCGTAACGTACGGCTCGAATCGCGGGAATAGATCCGAGGTAGATAAGCGAGGATTAGGAGAAAGATATTACGAGGAAGGGTGTTGCATAGATAAGGCGGTTAATATAAGCGATTTAAGATTGTTAGTAGAGCAAAGTGATAAGATGTGGTAGAGACCATTGTAGTCCGAACATAATACCCTGAACGGATCGTGTTGGGCATATGTCGAACTACAATGGCTGAGGAGTAGAGGACGAAAGTTTCTGGTCCTTCTACTAGGAATGTTAAAATTTAAACGTGTTAGTAAATGCTGGCTGTCTATATTTCCATAAATAAGATATTACGAGGAAGGGTGTTGCATAGATAAGGCGGTTAATATAAGCGATTTAAGATTGTTAGTAGAGCAAAGTGATAAGATGTGGTAGAGACCATTGTAGTCCGAACATAATACCCTGAACGGATCGTGTTGGGCATATGTCGAACTACAATGGCTGAGGAGTAGAGGACGAAAGTTTCTGGTCCTTCTACTAGGAATGTTAAAATTTAAACGTGTTAGTAAATGCTGGCTGTCTATATTTCCATAAATAAGATTATATAGAAACATGACACCCAGCATCGTTCTACGATTTGTTAATGATGGTAAGTTGATTAGTAAAAGTCTACTATGATAAGAGGGGAGGTAAAGATTTGCATCCCAATTAAGTCCCCTAAGAGCAAAAGTAAGGAAGTTTTTTTGTACAGATTCAATGTGATCTTGGTGTACTCCATATTGAGGACTCCAGACACACGATCCATACGCAAGAATCGGACGGACCAGTGATGTATATAACGTTTTAGTTATGTACGGGTCATTAAATTCTTTTGACCATCTTTTAATAAAACCAAGCACACCCATAGCTTTATTAACCATGGTAGATACATGGTCGGTAAATTTAAGTTTCAAATCTAATAGGACACCTAGATCGTTAACCTGAGTTAATCGTTCTAAGGCGTTCCCATAGAGAAAGTACATAGCCTGGTGAGGACTAGATCGGTAAAAAGACATAAGTTTACATTTCGATCCATTAAGCTTTAGGTTATTTGCTAAGCACCAATTTTGAAGTTTATCCAAATCGGATTGAAGTCTAGACTGGGCGCTAGTGAATTTATACTGAAGGCATAGCTTAACGTCATCAGCGTACATAAGTACAAGTGAATTAGTTAAGGCAAGGGGCAAGTCGTTAATAAACAGAGTAAAAAGTAGGGGTCCAAGATGGCTTCCTTGGGGCACCCCCGATGTGGCGCGGACTACACGCGAGGTAACATCTTTAAAGAAAACACCTTGGGTTCTCCCTGATAAGTAGCTCGAAATCCACATAAGAAGATCAGTTGGGAATCCCAAAAGACTGAGTTTACTTATAAGAAGCGAATGGTTAACAGAGTCAAATGCTTTACTGAAGTCAGTGTATATGACGTCTGTTTGTAAGCCATTCCGGAAGCCATCCGTGATAAAAGATGTTAGCTCCAATAAGTTGGTAGTGGTGGAGCGGCGCTTCATGAAGCCATGCTGGCACGGAGTTATTATTGAACTACATAGGTGTAGCAAATGTGGAGTGATAAGTTTTTGAAAAAGCTTTGGAATTGCTGACAATTTAAAGATGCCTCTATAATTAGCAGCGTCGGATTTTTTCAATTTTTTATGCAGCGGAATAATGAAGGATTCCTTCCACATAAAGGGAAAGATCGAAGTTTCCAGCGATAGATTAAAGAGTTTAACAAGCGGTTTGCACAGTGCCTCGGCGCAGTACTTCAGAACACAGCCTGGTACTCCATCAGGGCCTGGCGAATACACGGGCTTAACCTTAAGAAGATCCGATAACACACCACTTTGATCGAAAGATGGGCAAAATATGAGGTTGGCTGATTGGATATTATAAGTGTAAGGCTGAGCTAAACTACTGCTAGGTGAATAGGTAGTTTGAAAAAACTGTGCAAAGAGATCGGCCATTGCCTGATCGGTGTTCGCATAAGAGTTCTCAAACGTAAGCAGTGGGGGAAAAGATACATGTTTACGCTTAGTGTTTACAAAGTTATAAAACTGCTTCGGATCCTGAGTAAACTGAATCCTGCAGCGGCGAATATAACTCCTATAACATTCTGCGTTATGCACGGTGAAATTGGACCGAGCTACTAAGTATCTTGAATAACTAACTGTACAGCCAGATAATCTATGTTTGTTTAAAAGTCTACTCATACTATTCTTTAAATTTATAAGGTGCCTTGTATACCAAGGCGGATTCGTTGAAGCGGACGGATATTTCCACGGCACGCAAGCGTCGAAAAATATGTTCAAAGTGTAATAAAATTTTTGTAATGCGATCTTTATATCCTCGCATGCCAGTAAATCAGACCAATCAAATTCCAAAATTAACTTGTTTAGTTTCATAAAGTCAGCCTTACGAAAGAAACGAACTTTCTGAGATTTAACTGTAGACTTAAGGTCAAAAAAGTAATTATTTTCGATTGAAACCTCAAGAGTGGGATGATATGGATCCTCAGGGTTAGAAAGGGGCAAAGTTCTGGAAAGAGTAATTCCATCAGGATCAGAAACGAAACATAAGTCCAACAGCCGACCTAAAGAATTTCTAACGTGGTTAATTTGCCCGAGTGACATGTCGAACATGCCCTCAGGGAAGTCATGGTGGGAGTTAAGCTGTAAAGACGGTGAATTATCAACATTTGACCACATAAGTTCTGGGATATTAAAGTCACCCAGAGCTATCAGCTGGTCACCATCAGACAGACGATCGAAAACCAAACGAATAGCGGACAAATGTTGCCAGTATGTTGGCGGTTCGGACGAAGGTGGTATGTACGAACAGGTAACATACAAAGATTGATCGGACAAAGTGATTTTGATGCAAAGAAATTCAATGTCACCAAACTCTTGTGATTTTACCTCTTCAGAAGCGAATTTGGAGTCTACAGAAATTAGCACTCCTCCTCCCCTTCGCAAAGTTCTATCACATCTAAAAGTGGTGTACCTACTAGGAAAAACTTCGGAGCTTAAGATCTCCGGCTTTAACCAAGTTTCTGTAAATACAATAATGTGGGATGCAAAAAAAGAACTATCAGAATACAGTTTGGGAAGTTTACTACGTAACCCTCTTGTATTCTGATAGGTAAGTGTTAATGAAGACATTAGTTTTTTGAGATTGAGGAAGATGAGGTGGAAGGTTGATCAGTGGCCTTAACATGTGGGAGTTTTACACCCACAGGTTTGGTTATCTTTTTTTTCACCGTACTTGGCTGATGTTCTTGGACGAAAATGTTCTCTGGCCAAAAGCTGGCGGAACAGATCGTCTTGAACATCTGCAAGGGCACACGTATTTTGAAAGATGACGTGTGCCTGGTGTAAGAATATTTGAATTTTGTAATATCCACCACCTTTATGTCGGCTTTTGCTTTGGCTTTGATGTAAGCCGAGATATCAATCTCCGAAGTATCAGGGGCAAGCCGGGAAACAAAAATGTGTTTGGATGGTGGGATCACCTGCAAGGGTTTTGGTGCCGCCGTAACTAATACTGCGGCATCAGTGCGTACCGGGGGTCCGGACGGTTTATTACCCTGTTTGGTGACTGTTACAGGAGTTTGAATTATTGGGTCTGGGATCACTTGAAGCGATGCCACAGAGGACATATCGGACAATTGCTCATTGAGTCCGAGACATTCGGAAGCCGAATTTTTCTCAGGTCCGGCCCTTGGGGTGGCCAGAGATATAAGCGGCTGCATAGTTGTCGGCTGAGCAGGCTGAAGATTATTCGACCCGAGCACATCACTAAAAGCGGATTTCTTACGCTTTGGAGACTCATTTAGTAGTTGAAGACTACTAAACTGTGTATCAAGCGCACAGAGTTGGTCATTGATTTTTCGAAAACCACTAATCAACTCCTTGAAACCGCTTTTAGTCTGCCTCATGAACGACCTCATTTCGTCCTGAACAGCACGACAACCGTCACAGCAAAAGTGGAGTCCAGACCTACGCGAGATTGCATCCGACACTGAGGCCGTGAACCCGGCACACTTAGCGTGTAAAACGTTTTCACAGAGCCAGCAATGGATGGTAGGCTGGGAAGACGAGATTGTCTTATTGCAAGACTTTAATGCACAGACCAATTTAAAATCCATAATTATTAAAAAAATTTAAATAATTAATTTATTAAAAATTATTTAAAATTAAATAATTAATTTATTAAAAATTATTAAAAATTAAATAATTAATTTATTAAAAATTATTAAAAAAAATTAATAATTAATTTAAAAATATTATTTGATTTATTAATGAGGAACCTTGAACCACTGTACCAAGGAAACGAAAGGGGGAGATTAAAGAGAGCAGTTAGTGCAAGTTAGCAAGATTTAAAGAAATAGAGATAAGAATCTCTATTGAGCGAGAGTAGAAGCAAAAGAATAGCAACAACACCGTTGGAGATGAAGAAGCAGAGCAGGGCTATGTTTGGAAAGTAAATTAAACAAATTAATATTTTTACCTCCAAATATATCACTGCACACGCGAAGCGTTACGGATCTACGAAATTGTAATTTGTTTTTATAAATGTAAAGAAAATAAACACCGATTGTTTATAGCTTATTGCAAGTTTTACAAAAACGTAGTGCGCACAAAAAAAACACGTCCGTCCGCTTTAAGATAAAGAGAGGAAGTTGAGTTGATTGGAGTTCCCTCCAATTGGGAATGTCAATTGGAGGACATTCCCAATAAGGAGGACCCAAAAAAAAATGCAGGGCAGATTCTGCGCAGGTATGGAAGGCAAAATCGGCCAAAACTTCCGCGGAGTGGCTGAAGAAGGTGAAATGGGCTAAAGGTGTCCTTCCAGAATATACTCCAGCTCCGAAGCAGGACCCAAAACTATACCCCAAAGGATCCAAGATCACATAGAAACTGTACAAAAAAAACTTCCGGACTTTCGCTCTTAGGGGACTTAATTGGGATGCAAATCTTTACCCCCCTTCTTATCGAAGCAGACTTTTACTGATCAACTTACCATCATTAACAAATCGTAGAACGATGTTGGGTGTCATGTTTGTATATAATCTTATTTATGGAAATGTAGATAGCCAGCATTTACTAACACGCTTAAATTTTAACGTTCCTAGTAAAAGCACTAAAACCTTTCGTCCTCTACTCCTCAGCCATTGTAGTTCGACATATGCCTAACACGATCCGTTCAGGGTATATGTTCGGACTATAATGGTCTCTACCACATATTGTCACTTTGCTCTACTAACAATCTTAGATCCCTTATCTGTGCAACACTCTTCCTCGTGATATCTATCTCCTACTTTTCTCTTAAACTTTCTCGGCAGCGTCCCTCGGTCGGTTGGACGGGAGGTGGGCTGTACGCGCAACAAAATGGAGCGATCCAAGCGGTCCTTCACAGAGATCGCGAAAAGCCTGCCGCTTTGCCATGGGTCCTCCCGGCACATCTAGGGATTATCGACAGGAGGTTATCGACAGGGCTGGCAAAGTCCCATGGGATAGTGGAGATGGGTGCTCGTATCGTTAAATGTAACTTTTCAATGCACAGTGGTTGCGCTCATAGGCCATAATTCAAAAAATTGGCAGAACAGAAAATTTGCGAAAAGTAAACAAACTATACTACACAGTGTCCAAGTTTCTCAATGGCAAACCAGATTTTTCTGGAAATCTAACGGCACTTTCTAAAAATAGAATGCAAAGCTTAAACACGTGTTCAGTTTTGCAGCGCAGCGGCGTTAAGTTAACTCTTCGTCAAAGTATCATTGGATTTCAAGTGTTCAAACGTTCGTTAAAGAGGTCCGAAACATCTTATGTACAAAATTTCATAAGGATCGGTCGACTATATCCTATAGTTGCCATATAACTGATTGATCGGAAATGCCAAACCTTTTCCACGCATTGTATATTTGGCCTAAATATCTTATGTACAAAATTTCATAAGGATCGGCCGACTATATCCTATAGCTGTCATAGAACGATCGGAATTGGCATAACTTTGTTGTTTTTTAAGTTAGAAAGATGGGACTTGGTACAGATTCTATTTTGGACAAAATAATCTGATTTGCCAAATTTCATAAGGATCGGCCGACTATATGCAATCCGCTATATATCTAAATATAATAATATAAGATGCGTGGCGCCACCTTGCGGTTTCATGTGTGCGTTCGACTTCGTTTTGAAGCCAGCTAAAATTTTTTTTTTTGTAACTTTTCAGGCATGCTACCATAAGAAAATGGGAGTACTTTTTATTATTTAACTATGAAAAAATTTTATTATATATTTTAATATTTCATACTTTTTATACATACATATGTATTTAAAAATACGATTAGATGGCAGCAGTAAAATGCTTTACATATACATATATTTACGAAAAAATCTGGGCCTGTCTAAGATGTTTCTGGGTAAGACTGGGAATACTATGTGGCAAAGCCACATTCATTACCAAGGCTGATGGCAAGTCCCTACGCTGAGCCGCAATGAGCAAATCGGTTAAATTTGTCTTCAGCCCGGAAATAAATACACGTAGGGAATCAGCCCCATACTTATCTTTCATATGCCGGGCATGATCAGTCAGAGTTGTCTTATTTGTAAGGAGTGTCAGCTTCTTCTCAACCTTGCATGTTCAAGTATAATTGTCGCTTTTCGGAATAGGTAAAGTCAAGGCGGCTTATAATAGCATACAAATTAAGAACTGTGTTAAAGGATGAAAGGATAGAATCAGCAGATCCCCTAATTTTATTACGGATTATAGGAACAGCCTGATAATGTTTGACGGCTGACTACCGTGAAACCGTCTAAACAACTCATATGATGCTGCCTGTCGCCAAGAAACATATTTTCCCTGTGACCCATTAAACTCTGGCAATGGTTTTACAGGCAAGTATACTGCAATATCAGGGGCAGATATTGTCACAGCGCTAAACCTATCAGTGACTTCCCTCAGTTTCTCATCAAACTCTTGTTCCTGTACCTGCGATGTAGCCGAAACCTCTCTGAATCGCTCATTCAATTGCTATCAAGACCAAACGCAAGCGAGCGAACAACACACAAAAAGAAATCTCAAAAAACTTAAACTGTCACCAAGCTAGGCGCTAAGCTAAGCGCTTAGAAAAGTCAAAAAATAAATTGTTATACCCTTGAAGAGGGTATTATAATTTTGGTCAAAAGTGTGCAACGCAGTGAAGGAGATATCTCCGACCTTTTTTTGTTAACAGGCAGTATATAAGTCGGAACGGCCAGGATCGGTCGACTATATCCTATAGCCAACATATAACTGATTGAACTTTTTTAAGTTAAAGGGTTGGGTTGATTTTCCACGCATGGTATATTTGGCCAAAATATCTTATGTACAAAATTTCATAAGGATCGGCGGACTATATCCTTAAGCTATCATAGAACAATCGGATGGCATAACTTTGGTGTTTTTTAAAATAGAAAGATGATACTTGTTACAGAATCCAATTTATGCAAAATAATACGATTTGCCAAATTGCATAAGGATCGGCCAGCTATATCCTTTAGCTGCCATATAGCTGAACAATCGGAATTAGCATAACTTTGGTGTTTTTTAAGCTATAATGATGGGATTTTCCACGGATTCCATTTTGGGCAAAATAATCCGATCAGCCAAATTTTATAAGGATCGGCCGACTATATCCTATAGGCGCCATATATCTGAAAAATCGGAAATGGAATAATCTTAGCTGCAAGGGTATATCAACTTCGGCTCCGCCCGAAGTTAGCTTTCCTTTCTTGTTTTTTTACAGTCTTTTGTGCGGTCCAGAACAGTCCGTCCTAGGGTACCAGTTTTAGGATGATGATTTAATTTTTCCTCACGTCTTCGAAGCTTGGAGATCTTGTCGGGGTCTTCGGCTCGGTTAGACGCCAAAAAAGGTTATAGAATACTGCAGCGTGTCTGCCCACAATAATCTCCACCTCCACAACTCCTGCAGGGGAGTTACGCCTTAGCACGCTCACGGATGTGTTGGTTCTGATGCACCGTTGCGGCAAGTTGCCGACCACAACGGCCGGTCATTCGTTAGGTGCCTCTGCAGTCGTGTAGCGATGCGGAGTACCCATCGAGACCAGGTGGTGGCCACGACGATAAGCAGCATTATCGCATTATCTCCTCTAGTAAACTGGTAGCCGGGTCGTGGCTTCAGCTATCGCTATCATGGTAATTGTCGAAATAATACACTCGATTAGAAGAGGTGCCTTTATTCTTTGGCTGTCAGCTCAGAACTGCTTAACATAAGAGAGGGGGGGCTTAATCGTAACCCTAACATTTTGAAGGCATTTTGAGGTTGGATTGGAAATTAAAAACAAAACTATAGCACATATGTAGTTGTGATTTTGTGCATCGGTATAGAATTTTGCTCTATCATATGCAGTGCTTGGGCTCCCCTGTTCTAGGTAGATCTGGAAAGAGTTCTAAAAGTTCCGTAACAAACTGTTTTTGCTAATGTTTTATTCGCAACAAATGCCGCGATTAGCTCACAGAATTTGGGGATACGTTATACCGAATTTATAGATTCGATTGCCCAAGCCCAGAAATAACACGGTATGCTTCGTTTAATACAAATCCCTTTTATTACGTAAAATTTACAAAAGGGGTGAATCTTACCGGCCGTTTGGCTCAGCCGACCGACCGCTCGTCCTCCCGTCGATCCCCGATCCCCGCTCCGGGTTGGTGCCAATATACACGCCCTCCCAAAGCTTGCGCCCGGCAGGTCGTGTGGTCTTGGTGCCTGGTGCCTAAACGGCTCACGGTTCCCTTCGTTTGGACTCACGGACTCTGGTTGCGTAGCCTGTGTTGTTGCTGTTGTCTTCTTCGCTGCTCTTCTGCTGCCGCTGCTCTTCTGCTGCCGCTGCTCGTCTGTCGCCGCCGCTCCCTCGTTGCCGCTGCTCCCCGGACGCTGCTGCTCCCTCGTCGTCGCTGCTGCTCCCTCGTCGTCGTCGCTGCTGCTTCCTCGACGTTGCTGCTTCTCTGTTGCGGGTATCGTGGACCTTCGGTATCTTTGGCTCACCGAGAATGCCCTTTCACCGTGGCCGGCACCCTCCAAACACCTGCGTGCATACGCCCTGCCGGATCTATGGCAGGCCAGAGGTTTTGGCTTCGCGTCTCCTTTAACTCCAGGTCTTACGCTGTGCATTCGCCCCAGCGCCTGGATTAGGATTCTAATGACTTTCCCGGGGTGTCCCTGCTTGGTTTCACTGTTGGGCTTGAGTTCCCGAGCTGGCTATCCCTTGCTTCACAGGATCACACGTGGTATTACTGGTCAGGCACCGACAAGGCGTACACCAGGCCGATCCGTCGGTATCGCCAGGATATCTGTCGTGTTGGGAATAACCTAACCTGACTCCTTTTACCCTTGGGCTTTGGTTCTGCCGCGGAAGTAGTAACGAAGTATACCTACGAAAACATATCAAACTTTGCTGCGCAATTAACATTAACAAAAATACAGCTCAGTTCTTTCTAGTCTAATAAGGATGAAAACAGGCATAGATACAACAAAGACAAGAAGCAAGAAGAACAGAAGTAATAACCATGATATCCCGTGAATACAACCAAACAGACTGCCGTGCATGCAAAAAGAGTAGTACCGGCAAAGACATTATATGGGTGCATTGCGATATTGGCACGACGTGGTACCACTTTGGCTGCGTTCGAGACGAGAACACCCAGAATACAAAAGGATGGAAGTGCGTCTCCTGCAGTAAACAGCCACCTGACCCAACCGCGCTGACTGACGCCGACACAGAAGTGGAGCCGCTCTGACCACACCATTCGGGCCTACAAGTACCCAGCTGTCAGCACGTCAAATTCTGTCACCCGATCTACCGACAATCAACGGCAATCCGGATGACTGGACTGCGTTCCTCAGAGCATTTGAAAATTGCACCACTGTAGCTGGGTTTTCAAATGTCGAAAATATGCTACAACTCCAACAATGCCTCAAGGGAAAGGCACTCGAACTAGTAAGAGATAAGCTTCTGCTTCCAGTTATGGTCCCTGACGTCATAAACTCGCTCAAGACGTTCTTCGGACGTCCCGATTAGATACTAGAAAGATTAATTAAAAAGGCGAGAAAAATCTCCATCAATATGGAACGACTTGACACTCTCATAGATTATTCCTTAGCAGTACGAAATATTTGTGCTACAATGTAGGCTTGTCAGCTTAATCACAACCTAAACAACTCCTTGCTGTTGAGAGAGTTAGTAGACAAACTTACCAGCCATTAAAAACTGACCTGGGCTATGCTCAAAAAGAAAGTTTTAGTAACCAAAGTATACAGACCAGTGTTTATAAAACTAAACATTGAATCAATTTCAATCTGGAAACGACTTTATCGAGCCACAGCGACGTTCATCATGTACGTAAAAAACCTGAAAGCGAAATGTCGAGGAGAAACCATCACCAAAACGTTGTCAGATGAAATAATTATGCAAGCAAAGAACCTACTTTATAAAGTAGCCCAAAACGAAGCATTTAAGGACAAATTAGATTCTCCCTAAAAAGACAACAAAATTCAAAGGACCAGCGCGCTTATTGGGTTAAACATCTACCTAGACGATTGCGGCATAATTCGCACCCAAGGAAGGTCACAAACTATAAACCCGAACTATAAATCCGAGCCATGTTCGACATGTCGCTTGGGCAAATTAACCACGTTAGAAATTCTTTAGGTCGGCTGTTGGACTTATGTTTCGTTTCTGATCCTGATGGAATTACTCTTTCCAGAACTTTGCCCCTTTCTAACCCTGAGGATCCATATCATCCCACTCTTGAGGTTTCAATCGAAAATAATTACTTTTTTGACCTTAAGTCTACAGTTAAATCTCAGAAAGTTCGTTTCTTTCATAAGGCTGACTTTATGAAATTAAATAAGTTAATTTTGGAATTTGATTGGTCTGATTTACTGGCATGCGAGGATATAAACATCGCATTACAAAAATTTTATTACACTTTGAACATATTTTTCGACGCTTGCGCGCCTTGGTATACAAGGCACCTTACAAATTTAAAGAATAGTATGAGTAGACTTTTAAACAAACATAGGTTATCTGGCTGTACAGTTAGTTATTAAAGATACTTAGTAGCTCGGTCCAATTTCACCGTGCATAACGCAGAATGTTATAGGAGTTATTTTCGCCGCTGCAGGATTCAGTTCAGATCCGAAGCAGTTTTATAACTTTGTAAACACTAAGCGTAAACGTGTATCTTTTCCCCCACTGCTTACGTTTGAGAACTCTTATGCGAACACCGATCAGGCAATGGCCGATCTCTTTGCACAGTTTTTTCAAACTACCTATTCACCTAGCAGCAGTTCAGCTCAGCCTTACACTTATAATATCCAATCAGTCAACCTTATATTTTGCCCATCCTTCGATCAAAGTGGTGTGTTATCGGATCTTCTTTAGGTTAAGCCCGTGTATTCGCCAGGCCCTGATGGAGTACCAGGCTGTGTTCTGAAGTACTGCGCCGAGGCACTGTGCAAACCGCTTGTTAAACTCTTTAATCTATCGCTGGAAACTTCGATCTTTTCCCTTATGTGGAAGGAATCCTTCATTATTCCTTCTGCATAAAAAAGGGAAAAAATCCGACGCTGCAAATTATAGAGGCATCTCTAAATTGTCAGCAATTCCAAAGCTTTTTGAAAAACTTATCACTCCACATTTGCAACACCTATGTAGTTCAATAATAACTCCGTGCCAGCATGGCTTCATGAAGCGCCGCTCCACCACTACCAACTTATTGGAGCTAACATCTTTTATCACGGATGGCTTCCGGAATGGCTTACAAACAGACGTCATATACACTGACTTCAGTAAAGCATTTGACTCTGTTAACCATTCGCTTCTTATAAGTAAACTCAGTCTTTTTGGGATTCCCAACTGATCTTCTTATGTGGATTTCGAGCTACTTATCAGGGAGAACAAAAGGTGTTTTCTTTAAAGATGTTACCTCGCGTTTAGTCCGCGCCACATCGGGGGTGCCCTAAGGAAGCCATCTTGGGCCCCTACTTTTTACTCTGTTTATTAACGACTTGCCCCTTGCCTTAACTAATTCACTTGTTCCTATGTACGCTGATGACGTTAAGCTATGCCTTCAGTATAAATTCACTAGCGCCCAGTCTAGACTTCAATCCGATTTGGATAAACTTCAAAATTGGTGCTTAGCAAATAACCTAAAGCTTAATGGATCGAAATGTAAACTTATGTCTTTTTAGCGATCTAGTCCTCACCAGGCTATGTACTTTCTCTATGGGAACGCCTTAGAACGATTAACTCAGGTTAACGATCTAGGTGTCCTATTAGATTTGAAACTTAAATTTACCGACCATATATCTACCATGGTTAATAAAGCTATGGGTGTGCTTGGTTTTATTAAAAGATGGTCAAAAGAATTTAATGACCCGTACATAACGAAAACGTTATATACATCACTGGTCCGTCCGATTCTTGAGTATGGATCGTGTGTCTGGAGTCCTCAATATGGAGTACACCAAGATCACATTGAATCTGTACAAAAAAACTTCCTTACTTTTGCTCTTAGGGGACTTAATTGGGATGCAAGTCTTTACCTCCCCTCTTATCATAGTAGACTTTTACTAATCAACTTACCATCATTAACAAATCGTAGAACGATGCTGGGTGTCATGTTTCTATATAATCTTATTTATGGAAATATAGACAGTCAGCTTTTACTTACACGCTTAAATTTTAACATTCCTAGTAGAATTACCAGAAACTTTCGTCCTCTACTCCTCAGCCATTGTAGTTCGACATATGCCTAACACGATCCGTTCAGGGTATTATGTTCGGACTACAATGGTCTCTACCACATCTTGTCACTTTGCTCTACTAACAATCTTAAATCGCTTATATTAACCGCCTTATCTGTGCAACACTCTTCCTCGTGATATCTTTCTCCTAATCCTCGCTTATCTATCTCGGATCCATTACCGCGATTCGAGCCGCACGTTACGCGGCAGCGTCCCTCGGTCGGTTGGACGGGAGGTGGGCTGTACGTATGCAGTGGGAACCGCGCAAAATAGTGCCGCGGATGGCCCCATTGCCTTCAGCCGGTATCGCCAGCTTTCAAAGACCATTCACTTGGACTACTGGAGTGGACTTCTTTGGTCCCATCGCGGTCAACGTAGGACGACACAAGGAGAAAAGGTGGGGCGTGATACTTACGTGCCTTACTATACGCGCCGTACATATAGAGATAGCGTATAGCCTCGATACAAGCTCATGTGTAATGTGCCTCTCAAACTTTATGGCCCGACGAGAAATTCCAAGAGAAATATACTCGGATAATGGAACCAATTTCAAGGCAACTGAGAAAGTTGTTAAGCAAGAGCTGAAGAATGTAGACTTCAATAACCTAACCATTAAATACGACGAAATTAAATGGAATTTCATTCCTCCAGGCGCTCCACACATGGGGGGAGCTTGGGGGCGCTTAATATGATCAATCAAAACTGTATTGAAAAGCATCTCTCCTAATTACAGTTTTAACGACGAAAGCCTAAGGAACGCAATGATGAACGCTGAGTACGTTATCAATTCCCGTCCTCTAACATTCGTATCCTTAGACGCAAAAGATGTTGAAACCCTCACTCAAAATCATTTATTGTTAGTGTTGGGCTAAGCAGCCACCAGATAGGCTAATTAGAATATTGATAATTTGTTCATCTGCAGCGGCATGTAATCTTCTCTTTTGACTCCCAGATTCGCATGCACTTTGTTGTCATTTTTGTAGCGCATGCGCTTTTGAGAGCTTTGGAAGAGCTTCTGCGCCAAAGCTGTTCTTCTTCTTGTTGTATTGTGGGAGCTGTTATTGACGGGCCGCTATTTGTTTTATTGTGCGGAATTAGCTCAATAAATTGAATATAAACAATTGAATCTCGTCTTTAATTCGGTTGCTATTAAAAAGCTGATCGCTCAACATTAGTGACCCCGACGTGATCGCGAACGAAGTGCAATCAGTTTAATTGCCCGAGAAACTGAAAAAACTGCGGTACAAAAAGGTCATAAACAAAAAAAAAATAACAAACATCTCTTGGTTTTCGATTTGATTCACACGTGCTGGAGATTTGCGGGATGGAGTCTGGATGTGGAACTATTGGATCTGCTGCCGCAAGCCGGGAAAGGATGCTGCGGAGAATAGCAGAGGTGACCTGCCAGGAGATGGAGGCGCTGCATCATAAGGTGAAGACTGCAGCGCGGAATGAGGATGGCACCATTATAGCGCTGGAGTCAGTGGAGAAGCGTTTGCGTGTGCGGTTCACCGCGCTTCAAGAAGAGTTGGAGGAGCTCAACTTCAGCGAGATCGGGAGTGAGCTTTATTGGAGATTCTCGCAGCTGGCGACTGATGTGCAGGTAGACATTCAGGTGGAGGTTGCCAAACACTCCATGAGAATTGCTGCCCACTCCACACTTCTCGACGGTGCCGGTGTCTCAACCATGCCATACAAGCCAGCCCCCTCCTTACCACCGTTGCCGATGCCAACATTTAGCGGCGGCTATGTTGACTGGCCGGATTTCTTCGCCCTTTTCAAGGCCACGATTGACAGCCATCCTCATCTAACAAATATGGAAAAGCTCCGGTGGCTCATTTCATGCCTGCGCGTCAACGGTACGACGAAGTGCTACGGCTGACCCGCTGCTTTGTATGATTGGAGGATGGTCATTTTGCACGCGGATGTTCAGCTGCCCGTTGCCCAAAGTGCAATCGCCGACATCATGCTTTGTTGTACCATTGCGGGCAGCTGCCCAGCTCAAACAATTCCCCACCACTACGAAGCTTGGGTTCCGCCGCTGGTGTTGCCGTTGCTACCCCCCCGTCCCAGTCAATCAACACGGTCTTGACGCAGGATCGCCCTACTGAAGTGCTTCTGCTAACCGCCAATATCCTCATCCGTGGTCGATCAGGTGCCTTCCTGCCTTGCAGAGTGTTATTGGACTCTGGTTCACAAGTTCACCTTATCTCATCGCGGCTGGCAAGTCCACTTCAGCTTCGTCGCACCAATAGCTGTGTAGCGGTCGCCGGTCTCGGCAGCACTGAGTTTGCTACGGATGGATCCTCCGTTAATGTGTGTGTGAAGTCTCGACTAACCACATATTGTGCGAACCTAGAGGCGGTTATAGTGTCTCATATTGCGGACTGTCAGCCCAGCCTTAAAATTGATATTTCGAAATGGAAGATTCCTCACGGCATAGCGCTGGCTGATCCCAACTTCCACAGACCGCAGGGTGTGGACCTGCTAATTGGAGCCAGCCTGTTCTTCAACCTATTGTCAGTTGGCCAAATCCAATTAGGTCACTGCCTCCCAGTAGCCGAAAATACACTATTTGGATGGGTGGTTTCTGGACGCATTGGACAATCGCTGGAGGCTGGATTGCCCTATGCAGAAGGAGAAGAGGAGAAGAATCAACGTTCCGGACCCCCTGCACTCGTTACGAGAACTCGATTCCCGCATTGGTCTATTGGGGGGAGCAATGCATGGTCTAGGGTTTGGAAGAAGTTGGTGTGCCTTTTTCGCCCTGTGAGTTCTTAATCTTTAAGGGAATATCCCTTAAAAGATGTGTCTGCTGCCTTTCCAAATTGTTATTGAAGGCCCACCCTTCAATAGGGGGGAGGATGTTGGGCTAAGCAGCCACCAGATAGGCTAATTAGAATATTGATAATTTGTTCATCTGCAGCGGCATTTAATCTTCTCTTTTGACTCCCAGAGTCGCATGCACTTTGTTGTCATTTTTGTAGCGCATGCGCTTTTGGGAGCTTTGGAAGAGCTTCTGCGCCAAAGCTGTTCTTCTTGTTGTATTGTGGGAGTTGTTATTGACGGGCCGCTATTTGTTTTATTGTGCGGAATTAGCTCAATAAATTGAACATAAACAATTGAATCTCGTCTTTAATTCGGTCGCTTTCAAAAAGCTGATCGCTCAACAGTTAGGATCCGCAGACGGGTACAAGCCAATCGTCACCAAGGACTCGGATGCAAGGCAACGCTGGCACCAAGCCAATGAGGTGGCAGATCTTTTCTGGAAACGATGGGTCAAGGAGTATATTCCCATAATTACTCGTCGCTCAAAATGGTTTCCAAAGCGCCCACCATTAGCAATCGGAGATGTTGTTATACTCGTGAATGAGAGCCTTCCCAGGAACCTTTGGCCGAATGGGCGTATAATCGACGTAGCCACAGCTAAGGATGGACAAGTACGCTCGGCTACAGTGAAGACCAACTATGGAACTTTGGTGCGACCAGCAACCAAAATAGCAGTGTTGGACGTGAAAAATGGATAAACAGGCGTTTATGGGGGGGGAGACAGTTAGCGCCAACACGACAACATATGGTAAAATAACGAAAGAGTTGTGAGTAGCAGAACAAGCGAATTGGAAAATGTCATCTCAAATCTTTAGCCACAGAAGAAGCCGAAAGACAAACAAGATTTTTTAAAGCTCGTAAAATTTTGATGAAATAAACATTTAAATTAGTCCTAAAAACGTGCTATTAATACTTGTTTTGACTTCAACACATCCTAGGCTGCAACAATACCCTTGCAGATAAGTCGCAGTCCGCTTGGTGGCGACACGCATCTTATATTATTAGATATATAGCGGATCATATATAGTCGGCCGATCCTTATGAAATTTGGCATATCGAATTATTTTTCCCAAAGAGGAATCCATTGAAACTCCTATCCTTCTAACTTGAAAAACAACGAAGTTATGGCATTTCCGATCAATCAGTTATATGGCAGCTATAGGATATAGTCGACCGATCCCGGCCGTTCCGACTTATATACTGCCTGCAAACAAAACAAGGATTTGTGCAGAGTTTTAACTATATAGCTTTAAAACTGAGAGACTAGTTTGCTTAGAAACGTATATATTGCGTATATAAATTAAGATTCCTGCGGGTTCCAGCGTAGTGGACGAGGCTTCCAAAGATGCAGACTACCGGGATCCCGGTTGCACCCCTTTCACGCGTGCTGTGGCGAAGGCCAGCGGCAAACTGCGTATAGTCGCTTGAGGAGACTCGACGGAGTCTCGATCAATAGCCAGGAAGTTTTCCACTCGAAACTTATCCCACGTGGATCGGAAGTTAGACAAAGAATATGGTCGGATACTTCTTTATTTTAATGCGTCTCGATTGACCGCTTATCTCTAACTAAAAAACTATCCTACTGTACCCTTGGTCCACGCTTCAGACAAAAAAAACCAATTCTCTTTTGAACTTCAGCTCGGGTGCCGTTTGAGCTTATCGGCAAGTAAGACCGCTAGCCTAGGCAAAAAACTATCAATCGTATGATTCGTAGCGATGATGCTCTAATTCACCAGAGCAGCATCTACGCATACCTCGAAATGGCACTACTTTAAGAAGTCAGTAAATAATAGCCGGTTGGCTATCTCCATATCTGCGAGGGCTTGTTTGACAGGAATTAAGTCTCGTCTTAGATTCTGTTGCGCCATCAAGAGAATGGTTCAATGACGTTTTTAAGTGTGGAGGTCATCTATGACCAACAAGGTTTCTTCGTTCCAGCTTAAGGGCTTGATGCATTCCGGATAACGAGTGGTGTCATTTTACACTGAGAAATATCAGTGACGCAAACAAAAATATTGAACCCTCGTGTATTCGAAGTTCGTCCGATGCTCCCTAATCGGCTGCCAATCCCGGCCTGCTGATAGGCCGATCCTCATTTTTCCATGGTTTGAAGTGTACTATGGTATGTAGGTTTCGCCAGCGTCCCTTTGGTAAATTATGCAATCGGTGGGCCATTGCGAAAGGAAGCTCCTGTACTAAACCAGCTGCATAGACCAACAAACTATTGATTTTCTTAAATTTTAAATTAATTACAAAGTGTAGAAGTTTACATATTTTAAGACATTAATTTGACCTTTTACGGTCATTATATAAACTTTGCAGAAACCTCTTCAATATCGCCTCTAACAAAACAAACAAAAGTGTTATCCAAAAAGTTATTATAATTATCTTATTATATCAGGCTATGGCAATTTTTAAATTCATAGAAAGGTTGGCTAGTTTCACGTCGATCTAAACAAGAGTTCTATCTTATGGCCCCCAGATCAGCTTCAACTACGTTCTTCAGCTTCAAACGTCAGCTTCAAACGTCTGTTGGATTTTACCAGGATCGTATCGCCTACCTCAAAAACTCTATTTTGCCGAAACGGATTATTTCTGCCTAGCTGCTCCTGCTGCGCTTTCGTAAGCTTTTCAACTATGTCCGGAGCAAGGTCAAGGCTGGCATAGACAGCTTCAATTGGCTTTTTCTTCGTTACAGAGTGATATGTTCTATTATATTCTATGGCTGCTTGGAGAAACAGTTGGACAATATCATCTATCTTCCGCTGTAGCTTCAAACACCTGGCTATCTCTGATAGAGTGCTGTGAACTCTTTCCACCTGGCCGTTTGAAGTTCTATGCAATGGAGGCGCGCTAACCATATCTATCCCGTATTGTCCTTTCAGTAAAGATCGAATCGTAGCAGAAGCAAAGGCAGGCTCATTATCGCAGTTTATGGTCCTAATGCTAGGAAAAACATTTACCAACGGCAAAATGGGAGACTTAACATCTTCAATGGTCCGCGAGGAAATGGGCTGCACCAAGGAGAACTTAGAAAACTTGTCAACTGCCGTGAGGAAATATTTCCCGGCTGTTGAGAAAATATCAATATGTAAAATTTCTCCCACGCGCGTGGGTATTGGAGTCACTCCAAGCTCTTGTTTTTTTGGATGCCTTGCGTACTTTCCCTTCTCGCAAACCCTACAATTCAAAACCACTTCGGATGCTATCTTACCCATCTTAGGAAAATAATAGTCGAGTAAAACTTGCTTAACATTTTCTTGGGCAGCTCTATGAGCCCTGTTATGCTGTGTGACCATTATTTCCATTTGCTCGTCCCTTCTAGCAATGTGTGTCACCCAATATATGCAGTACCAGAATTTGGTAGCGGGAAATAGCCTCACTAATTTATCCTGAATATAGGCCAGAGTCGGCAGCTCGCAGTGTATTGCATTCACCACGTTAGGAGTTACAACATCCTTTATCTGATCTATCAGACTCTCCTTACTGCTAAACGAAATAAGGTGCCTTGTCTTCGATCCGAACAGTATAAATGTCCTGCGATTCGGGGTGACTGTTTCTTCCAGAATTATCTGGTTCTGGTAGCAGTTTACCGGTTTGTCACTAGCCTCGATAACATAAGTTAACGACTCTTCGCTGTGTACCGTCGCGACATCAGACTCTGGCTCATTCTGCAAAGCATAAACATTCTGGCGCGACAAGGCGTCCGCTACGTAATTCTCCTTTCCCGGCATATAAAGAAGCTTAGCACCGCTCTCTTCGATACGCGCTTTTCAGCGCTTAATCTTAGAGTTCGGGTTTTTATCCGAGACTGCAAATGTAAGCGGCTGATGGTCAGTGTAGATAGTAATGTCGTTCTTTCCGTACAGGTAATGGCGGAGGGTGTCCAAGGCCCACACAATCGCCAAAAGCTCCCTCTCATTTGTGGCGTTGTTTACTTCCCTGTCCTTCAGCGTTCTCGAAATCATGGTTATCGGTCGTTTATTTTGTGACAAAACCGCACCTATACCCGTAGATGAAGCGTCCGTAGTCAGGTCAAAAGGCCGCGAAAAGTCTGGGTAGTGTAGAATTACATCTTCAGAAGCAAGAATACTCCTGAGTCTGTCAAACGCATTGACTTGGGCATCATCAAAATCAACAGGCATATTCTTTGACCGAAACTTGCTAACTTTGCCAGCTTCTCCTTTAAGGATATTAGTCAAGGGCCTTGCTATCGTTGCGAAATCCTTGATAAAACATCGGTAATAGCTCGCAAGCCCCAAGAAAGACCTTAACTCATAAACGTTATCGGGTTTTTTGAATTCTTTAATGGCCCTCACCTTTTCCAAGCTAGTTCTGATACCCTCTTTGGAGACTACAAAACCAAGATAATCGACACTTGCCATAAAAAATTGAGACTTTTCCCTTGACACCCTCATATTAGTATCGTGCAAACTTCTAAGAACTTCGCCCACATGAGATACATGTTCTTCTTTTGTTCTTGAGAATACTATAACATCGTCTACGTATACGTAGCAGAAACGTCCAATTTTATCACGAAGTACATCATCTATGGCACTTTGGAAGACGGCAAAACTCATATTTTCCAGCATTTACCGAAAAAGATGTTTTCTCTCTATCGACTTCTGCGAGATTAATCTGGTGATACCCAGACTTTAGGTCAAGAGTTGTGAAAAAACTTGCCTTTCCTAGATTTGAAAGTATCATGGAAATACTCGGCATTGGGTATTTGTCGGGTATGGTTTTCGAATTTAATTTCCTAAAGTCAATAACTAACCTTTTATTAGGCGAACCTGAAATATCGGTACCCTTCTTTCCCACAACCCATATAGGATTATTATAGGAGGAACTCGATGGTCTAATAATGCCGTTCTTGAGCATATCGCTGATCTCCCTATTTACGAACTCAGCAGCTCCCATGGGAAATGGATACATTTTGGTATAAACTGGTTCATTGTCTTCTGTCCGCATATACGCCACCACTTCCGTATTAAACGGCAGAAGTTTATTCGGGTCAGCAAAGGCATTCAATTTTGAAGATATCATATGAGTAAACTCCGCCTGTACCTCAGGTGGGACAATTATGTCATTGACGTCCGTGAAATTAACTTGCGCGCTCCTGTGAAACTGAAGTTTCTCAGAGCCCCCACCAACGATTATAAGCTTTCTATTGAGGTCAATATATGCGCCTACCTTTGCGAGTAGGTCAAGTCCTATTATTCCATCAAAAACAGTAAGTCCGGGTAGAAGAAAAAATGGGCTACTTACTCCAAAAATATTCAGGTAGCATTTTTTCTCAATTTTGTTATAGCCATAAATAGAGTTTACATTAAAGGGAGATTGCACAGAAACTGTTTTTGGAACTTCAATATTGTCCTTAATATAGCTTTTTGCTGCCCCTGTGTCTATCAAAAAGTTCCTTATTTTCCCTGCTACAGTTCGTTGCACGAACGGGAGCAGGGACGCTCCGCTAAAAAATTAACGTCATCATCTTCATAGTCCGTTTCCTTTCCCTCGTCTATATCTGCTGCGTCCTCGGCGACCTCACTGTACTGCCTATCCGACAGAGATTGTTGTTGGTGTTCCTGAGAAAGGAGATTCACTCTCTAGTGTCTCTGATCCGACATCCTCTGGGAAATCGCAACCCTCTTATAGTTCCCCTGATGTCGACTACTTCCAAACGCCTGAGGCATAGATGAATCCTGAGGAAGCGTTTCTTGGCTTGTCGGATGCCGAAAGTTGGTAGGCTGTCTCAGTCTTGAAAACGATGGATCTACATCCATACTTTCAACGGGGTCACGTGCACCTGTGTTGATTTGATGATGTGTCCGCTCTCTGACGAAAAATTGACTTTTCCCACCATGCCTAGCTCGCTGATCAGAATTGCCTTCAGACCACCCCTGGCCAACACGCCCTTGTTGATGGGGCTGCCTGAAGCTTCTTTCCTCAATGGACTTAGCATATTGCGACGCGAATGCATACCGTTCATGGTTGGACTCGAGTTCCTGCGCCAGCGCAAGTGCTGATGGCAAATCTCTGGGTTGGGTTGCAAATAGAATGTCTGTGAGGTTTTTCTTTAAGCCGGAAATGAATACGCGCAGCGCATTTTCCCTATGTGTGTCGTTCATAAGGCAAGCCTGCTGAGGCTCATGTGTCATGGTTGTTTTATTGATAATAAGGGTTAGTTTTTTTTCCACCTCCTCGTAGAACTGGACAATTGACATTGGGCCCTGTCTTAATGTGGATAACTCCCTTTCAAGAAGGTGCAAAGGACGCTTATCTGAATATGTAAAATCAAGGCGGCTAATGATCGCATCAAAATTTAGAACAGTATTAAAGGAAGATAAGGCACGGTTTGCAGCTCCTTTAATACGATTTCGATTAAGACGGCTTGGTGGTGCCTTGAGCTGCCGTCGTAGGGTCTGAATGTTTCATACGCAGCCAGTGCTGCTTGCCGCCAGGAGACATATTCTTCTTCCGAACCAAGAAAATCTGGCAGAGACTTTACGGCATCTAGACCCTCATTACACTCCACCCCGCTTACGATCTTTACTGGCTCATGCGGTTTTACTTCAGGGATAGATAGTGTTGCCGCCTTAAACTTGTCTGTGGCCTGTTTCAGCTTCTCTTCGAAATCTTCCTTCTGTGCTTGCAGTGCAGCCGTGACCGCAGCACTTATAATTGCTTGCAAGTGTTGTGGGTCCATCGTACTGACGCCTAGTCGCTCACGGTCAGCCCTCTTCTTCTCTAGCACTAGTCTATTAAATCGCTCAATTAAATCGTCCGAATCAGCTCCGGACATTAGAGTATAAACTCCGGATATTAGAGTCTTAGAATATCAATAAAGTCGTCGGTCAAAAGTTAACTAATCAAAAGCGAAACTGTCAACTCAATCTATTATGCTGCTAACTTGGGTTATTGCTGTATTCTTACTTTTTAGTTTTCAGTTCAATTTGGCGATATTGAAAAAACTTCCACTTACATGCTTTATTTTTAGTTCACTTATGTTTAATCCCTCCGGGGTACTACTGGGTTGGGCGCCAATTAAGATTCCTGCGGGTTCCAGCGTAGTGGACGAGGCTTCCAAAGATGCAGACTACCGGGATCCCGGTTGCACCCCTTTCACGCGTGCTGTGGCGAAGGCCAGCGGCAAACTGCGTATAGTCGCTTGAGGAGACTCGACGGAGTCTCGATCAATAGCCAGGAAGTTTTCCACTCGAAACTTATCCCACGTGGATCGGAAGATAGACAAAGAATATAGTCGGATACTTCTTTATTTTAATGCGTCTCGATTGACCGCTTATCTCTAACTAAAAAACTATCCTACTGTACCCTTGGTCCACGCTTCAGACAAAAAAAAACCAATTCTCTTTTGAACTTCAGCTCGGGTGCCGTTTGAGCTTATCGGCAAGTAAGACCGCTAGCCTAGGCAAAAAACTATCAATCGTATGATTCGTAGCGATGATGCTCTAATTCACCAGAGCAGCATCTACGCATACCTCGAAATGGCACTACTTTAAGAAGTCAGTAAATAATAGCCGGTTGACTATTGTTAACTTATATACTTTATAGGGTCGGAGATGTCTCCTTCACTGCGTTACACAGTTTTGACCAAAATTATAATACCCTCTGCAAGGGTATAAAAATTCGTAAGATTAGAAAGATAACAGGTAGTATTTCTGAAACAATTTTATTAACCCATAATAAAGTTGCCCGAAGATTTTCGGATTCCATTAAAGGCTATTTCTCCAAATTAAAAAAAATTGGATTTGGTAAGTTACCACTTAGAGCGGATAAAATAATTTTTAAAACCATTTGAACTTTAGTTTAAAAATAGAAAATCCTTCTAGCTTCTAGGCCATATTAGTAAGTGCCAAATGTAAAAGCATGGTTGAAGAATAAGGCCTTTCGGTCACGATGTTAGCACTGGAAGTACTTCAAGAAAATATAGTTACAAAAGTGCATTTAAAAAAAGATAAAATATTTTATTTGGCACCAACGGTATGGAAAATTGAATCACAAAAACTTAAGTCCCTGGTCGCTTAATTATATGAAATTTTATTTTCGGACTTTCCGGCGGATATAAGCGAAATGCAACGCTTTAATAGCATCGATAGATCCATAATAAAAATTTTAAATGCACCCGATGCACTTTACACAATTTGACCCGTACAGAAGGAGATTTTTTTTTACAAATTGTTATATAGAATATAAGGTCATAAAAGCTAATAGATAATAAAAAATGTAATAAAAACTAACTTCGGGCGGAGTCGAAGCTTATACATCCTTGTTAGGTAGCTGCTTATATTATTATATATATATCGTACATATATAGATAGCCGATTCTTATGAGAAATTCACCATCAAATCAATGTTCTAATAAAAATGTTGGAAAAACCCCAAGGTCACTAAAAATAACAAGGTTGTCCCAATTCCGATCGTTCTGTTTCATGGCAGCTATATGATATAGTCGGCTGATACTTATGAAATTTGGAAGATCGGCAGATACCCTCTGCAAGGGTATACAAGCACATTGAAATCGAATGTTAACATTTAACTGCTAATGCAGTAGAATATAATATAACAGAACACACTAGAAATACGGCATCGTCACAGTTTTTCAATTGCTTTTTTTGTTTCTTTTTTTGTTTCTGAAACTCTCGAGAAAGGTCGAATGAGAGCAAATGGGAGACTTACACTTTGCGTGTGTCGGCAGCGCTGACCGAAAAGAAGAGTTTGCCTTCCACTGCTTTAACAATACTTTAATTAAAGTTCGGGTAGAAAGGATGAGTACCGGGTAACAAATAGTCGGTAGACTCGACTATAGCCGTACTTTCATGTTATTATTTTAAGGTCTTAATAGGATAAGTGTACCGTGTAAGAAAATGTACCCTATCACTTTAAAAAGATTTTTGAAAATTGTAGTCTACTTAAATCTGTCTGTTTGTACGCGAATTATATCCTTCAAATCTTGCACACATCCTATTTAATGTTTGCACGCAGTATATAAGTTGGAAACGTCGCGATCGGACGACTGGACCCTCTAGCGGGCATATAACTATGAACGGCAGTCCACGAGGTGACGATGCATGCCTTGGCGTGCGCGAGGAGACTCTATCACTGTGGACGGAAGTCCACGAGGTTACGACCTGCATGCCTTGGCGTGCGCGAAGAGACTCTATATATAGCTGAAGAATTAAAAATTTTCTGTAGGCAACCGATCTAAATGAATTATATACCAGTCGGAAGGTATTGTTTCAATTAGATTATTTTTGTCGAAACATATTCCAAAAGATATTTGGTTTGGGAGAAATTAGGGTGAAAGTAAAAAAATTTTAATCACTAAAGTGGGGCTGGTGGACTCATTTAAGTCCCCAAATAAAATATTTATATATTCGAATTATATACTCGTATTCTAGAGCTAAATACGCGTCGATTAGTACCTCAATCGATCTGATCCGACATTTCATTCAGAAGTTATTCGAAAAATTAGATTTTTTTTTCTTCTTCAAAATGAAGCCAGTTTGCGTCGGTTTGTCTGTTTGCACTATTTTTTTCTTAACAATCCGGAAAAAATTTGGAAAATGTTTGTTACTATCATATGAGCAACTATTGTTCTACAACTTTTTGGAATACCTTAAGCTTACGTCAAAAAAAAAAAACTTTGTTAATTAAAAAATTCGTAACTTTATAATTAATAAAGATCAACGAACTTTACACCGTTGAAAGGGTTTTTTAAATATCTATTTTCTATTTTAAGAAAAAAAATTATTTTTCAAAATTTGCTCATTTGATCCTTTCTATATTGCACGTGGAGATAGCTTTTGAGATGACGCAACTTTTGATATATCGCTCATATCTGGAAAAATTTGTTAACTTAAGATATATTCCTGTAAGTGCAGCTACCAATTTTGTCCAACCTCCTGTGAAGCTTGCATTTACTTATACATGTGTGTGTATTTGGTTGCCAAATTTGCTTTTTGGAGTCTGCATATATTTGGTCAATACCCTAAAAAATATGGAGTATATCTTTTCAGATTTTAGTTTATTTATTTTAATCGATCTTTCCCTTTATGTGGAAGGAATCCTTCATTATTCCGCTGCATAAAAAAGGGAAAAAATCCGACGCTGCTAATTATAGAGGCATCTCTAAATTGTCAGCAATATTCCAAAGCTTTGAAAAACTTATCACTCCACATTTGCAACACCTATGTAGTTCAATAATAACTCCGTGCCAGCATGGCTTCATGAAGCGCCGCTCCACCACTACCAACTTATTGGAGCTAACATCTTTTATCACGGATGGCTTCCGGAATGGCTTACAAACAGACGTCATATACACTGACTTCAGTAAAGCATTTGACTCTGTTAACCATTCGCTTCTTATAAGGAAACTCAGTCTTTTGGGATTCCCAACTGATCTTCTTATGTGGATTTCGAGCTACTTATCAGGGAGAACCCAACGTGTTTTCTTTAAAGATGTTACCTCGCGTGTAGTCCGCGCCACATCGGGGGTGCCCCAAGGAAGCCATCTTGGACCCCTACTTTTTACTCTGTTTATTAACGACTTGCCCCTTGCCTTAACTAATTCACTTGTACTTATGTACGCTGATGATGTTAAGCTATGCCTTCAGTATAAATTCACTAGCGCCCAGTCTAGACTTCAATCCGATTTGGATAAACTTCAAAATTGGTGTTTAGCAAATAACCTAAAGCTTAATGGATCGAAATGTAAACTTATGTCTTTTTACCGATCTAGTCCTCACCAGGCTATGTACTTTCTCTATGGGAACGCCTTAGAACGATTAACTCAGGTTAACGATCTAGGTGTCCTATTAGATTTGAAACTTAAATTTACCGACCATGTATCTACCATGGTTAATAAAGCTATGGGTGTGCTTGGTTTTATTAAAAGATGGTCAAAAGAATTTAATGACCCGTACATAACTAAAACGTTACATACATCACTGGTCCGTCCGATTCTTGAGTATGGATCGTGTGTCTGGAGTCCTCAATATGGAGTACACCAAGATCACATTGTATCTGTACAAAAAAATTTCCTTACTTTTGCTCTTAGGGGACTTAATTGGGATGCCAATCTTTACCTCCCCTCTTATCATAGTAGACTTTTACTAATCAACTTACCAACATTAACAAATCGTAGAACGATGCTGGGTGTCATGTTTCTATATAATCTTATTTATGGAAATATAGACAGCCAGCATTTACTAACACCTCTACTCCTCAGCCATTGTAGTTCGACATATGCCCAACACGATCCGTTCAGGGTATTATGTTCGGACTACAATGGTCTCTACCACATCTTATCACTTTGCTCTACTAACAATCTTAAATCGCTTATATTAACCGCCTTATCTATGCAACACCCTTCCTCGTAATATCTTTCTCCTAATCCTCGCTTATCTATTTCGGATCTATTCCCGCGATTCGAGCCGTACGTAACGCGGCAGCGTCCCTCGGTCGGTTGGACGGGAGGTGGGCTGTAAGTATGCAGTGGGAACCGCGCAAAAACAAAAAAAAAAAATAAATTAAATCCAAATAAAACAAGAAAGGAAAGCTAACTTCGGGCGGAGCCGAAGTTTATATACCCTTGCAGTTCAGCCGCAGTCCGCTAGGTGGCGCCACGCATCTTATATTATTAGATATGTAGCGGTTCGTATATAGTCGGCCGATCCTTATGAAAATTAGCAGATCAGATTGTTTTTCCCAAAATAGAATCTGTACCAAATCCCATCTTTCTAACTTAAAAAACACCAAAGTTATGCCAATTTCGATCGTTCTATGACAGCTACAGGATATAGTCGGCCGATCCTTATGAAATTTTGTACACAAGATATTTTGGTCAAATATAACATGTGTGGAAAGTCCCAACCCTCTAACTTAAAAAACACCAAAGTTATGGCATTTCCGATCAATCAGTTATGTGGCAGCTATAGGATATAGTCGACCGATCCCGGCCGTTCCGACTTATATACGAAGGGTGTGTGCAAAGTTTCAACTCGATAGCTTTAAAACTGAGAGACTAGTTTGCGTAGAAACGGACAGACGGACAGACGGACATGCTCATATCGACTCAGGAGGTGATCCTGATCAAGAATATATATACTTTATAGGGTCGGAGATGTCTCCTTCACTGCGTTGCACACTTTTGACCAAAATTATAATACCCTCTGCAAGGGTATAAAAAGGGCTTAAAAAGTAAAACATAAACATTGGCTCAACTAGGACTCGAACCCAGGTCTTCCGTGTTAGGAAGCACGACGCTTTCCAATCGGCCAACCTCCAACAAATTTTGATGTAATTCTGCTTTGGGTTTCAGTGTCTCATGTCTTAATAAGAAGACTCACAAATGCACAATTTTACGAGTAAAAAGTTTTATATGCATATGCCCCCACTGAACATATAATGCATATAAATAAAACACTCAGTACCACTTCAACCTCCGAAGAGACAAGTCGTATTAGAACAGCATCGATCTCGCGTTCGTAAAACCTATTAAACTTATCAGCAAAAGTTGAAAAACAAATATTAAGCACAAAACAAAACCTAAAAAACAACAACAAAAAACACACCATTTCTTACCACTCGGGCGCAAGCCCTTTACAAACAACCATGCACGAGCCACCAGACATAGCTAAATACACTACGAGATCGTATCAACTAGGAGAACCCAAATTCATTGTCATCAAAAGTAAAAATGAATCCTCATTTAAAACCGTTTCACCTTTCATCATCGAGAAATCTGTGGACTTTGCCTGCGGAGGAAGAGTTGAATCTGTCAAAAAAACCAGAGACGGCGGTCTTTTGATAAAAACAAAAAACAACACACAAGCCACAAAACTTCTAAAACTTACCAAAATCGCAGACATGGAAATAACAGCTACCGAACACAAGACACTTAATTTTTCAAAAGGCGTTATCTACTGTAACGACCTTAGAAATATAGACGAAGAAACAATCCTTCGAGAGCTTAAACCACAGAAAGTAATTGAAGTAAAAAAAATAATGAAGAGACAAAACACCATCAATAACACCAACACCAACAACTACAACAACACCCACAACTACAACAGCACCATCAACAACAACAACACCAACAACAACAACACCAACAACAACAACCTAATAGAAACCGGACTCATAATAATAACATTTGAAACCCATCAACTCCCTGAAATACTGCGTGTCGGCTATGAAACGGTTCGCGTACGCAACTACATACCGCTTCGGACACCCTGCACCCATATGCAAGAGCACCGAAAAATGTTTAAACTGCTCAGACGAAAAACACACCAGCGAAGGAGAACTCTGCAGAAACGAAAAAAAATGCCTAAATTGCGTAAACAATCCGGAACTAAACTCCCAACACAGCCCTTTGGACCGCAATTGCCCCACATTCCTTAAGCAAAAGGAACTCACTGCCATAAAAACCACCGAAAAAGTTGACCATAGAACTGCTCTGGGTATATACTTTGAGCGACACGGATACAAAACAAGAAACTCTTATGCAAATACACTCACAAAAACCACAACCACAAATACGCCCCAAAAATCTTCAAATACACTCGCATCAACATCTTCTAATGCACAAACTACATCCATATCCTGCGATCACAACCAAACTAGCACACCATCAACCTCATCTGCACCAACCAAAACAACACCGGCACCGGAAAAAATTCTCCAAAACCACGACCAGGACGACACCGAAGCCATGGAAACGGACAACACGAACCCCACCAGAATATCAACCTCATACGGATCTCAACTCACAAAGGATCTTAAACTAAAAATTTTCCCTAAAGATAAGTCTAACCCTCTTTGCACTAACTTCAAACCAACTAAATCAAAAGCCAAATCCTCCAACAAAAACAAACAAACCACTAACAGCGACAGCGAATCGGTTTAAAAACCACAGATCTCCCCTTCTTTAAGGTTTAACCTTAGAACTTCTAACTCTACCAGAATGTCACTAATTACAATTCAATGGAACATTCAAGGATACACTAATAACTATAATAATCTCCTTATCCTGATCAAAAAATTCTCTCCGCATATCATTACACTTCAAGAAACACACATACAATACACTAACAATATACCAACTCCAATAAACTACACACTACTAACAAACATAGCCACCAATAGATTTGGCGGCGTAGCGATATTAGTACACAAGTCAATTCAATATTCTATAGTAAACATTCCAAACGACCTTGAAGCTCTAGCAATACACATAAAATCCAAAAAGAACATGCTCATAAAGACAACATACATTGCACCAAACAGAACCTTCACAAACCAAATCCTTGAAGACACTTTGTTCAATAACCAAACACCATCACTGATTCTAGGAGACTGTAACGGATGGCACCCTGCCTGGGGTTCCCCTAAAGCTAATTCCCGAGGAAAAACAATACAACAATCCATTGACAACACACAGCTAATCTTACTAAATGACAAATCCCCCACACATTTCTCAACACACAACACATACACGCATATTGATCTTTCACTCTGCTCAGCAACACTTGCCCCACACGCCAAGTGGGAAATACTTAATGATCTCCACGGCAGCGACCACTTTCCGATAGTTATCTCTCTATTCCCTCCAAACACGATAAACAAATTTTCAAAACCATTTTTTATATCAAAAAAAGCCAACTGGGAGCAATACCAGACTCTCACACACATAAATAACGAAATATTCCCCACTTCATTAAACGTCAACAAAGAAGCCGCACAACTTAACAAAATTATATTACACAGCGCAAACATTTCCATCCCACAAACCTCAACAAATACAAAGCCCTACACGGTTCCTTGGTGGAACAAAAAATTAGCACAGTTAAAAAAAGAAAAAAAATTAGCTTGGAAAGCACTTAATCGCAACATCAACCTTACAAGTATTATAAATTACAGACGCTTAAATGCCAAATACAAATACGAAATTAAAAAAAGTAAAAGCGAAGCTTCCATCTCCTTCACATCCACCATTCAACCAGAAACTCCTTCATCCAAAATATGGAGCAACATAAGGCGTTTCTGCGGGCTTAACCCAAGCAAACAAATTCATGCCATACATAATCCCAATAACAACACAACAACAACAGATACTCTCAAAATAGCCAACTCCCTCTCGCAACACTTCTCAGATCTCTCAAGCGACCTAAACTTCTCTGATGAATTCCGAAATAACAAATACAAAATCAACTCAACCAATTACACACCGACCTCAACAGCCAAAAATATCGAGGGAAAAATAACTCTTCTTGAATTAATAGCAGCAAACACGTAAAGTGTAAACACTACAAACACTTAAAGGATCCACTCCAGGATTAAACAGAATTTCTTACGAAATGATACGCAATAGCTCCCTTACCACAAAAAACAGAATAACAAACCTCTTTAACCAAATTTTCGACAGCCATATACCTCAAGCCTACAAAATAAGCTTAGTCATACCCATACTTAAACCTAAAACCGACAAAACAAACATCTCTTCATACAGACCCATTTCCCTCAACTGCTGCCTAGCAAAAACATTAGACAAAATCATAGCGAAAAGACTATGGTGGTATGTAACCCACAACAATTTCTTAAACACAAACCAATTCGGCTTCAAAAAAGGCAAATCGACTTCGGATAGTCTCCTATACGTAGACCATCTCATAACGAAGTCAAAGAGACACACCTCCCTCGTCACTCTTGACTTTTCAAGAGCCTTTGATCGAGTAGGTGTGCACACTATAATTGACCAACTCCAGGAATGGAAAACAGGCCCTAGAATAATCAATTATGTCAAAAATTTCATGCTCAAACGTAAAATAATTGTCAAAGTCGGTGCGCACATGTCAAACTCACTCCCATTATCCAACGGTATCCCACAAGGATCACCTATATCGGTAATCCTATTTCTCATCGCTTACAATAAACTCTCAAACATAATATCTTTACACAGAGAAATTAAATTTAACGCATACGCCGATGATTTTTTCCTCATTATAAATTTCAAAAACAACAAAAACCTTAATTTCAACCTAGACAACATATTACATGACATAAACAGCTGGTGCTCATACTCAGGGGCATCTTTATCCTTAGCTAAATGCCAACACCTCCATATTTGCCAAAAGCACAGTTGCATTAGCACCATAAGCTGTAGCAATACACCAATACAACAAGTAACAGCACTAAAAATCTTAGGGATTACCATAAACAGTAAATACAAATGGGACACACACATAAAATCACTACTTCCATCACTACACCAAAAAACGAATATTATAAAATGCCTTTCCAACCTCAAATTCAATTGCAACACACAAACACTACTCCACGTCGCGAAAGCAACAGTCATAGCAAAAATGGAATATGGACTGTTTCTATACGGACAGGCTCCAAAAAGCGTGCTAAACAAAATAAAAACACCATTTAACACTGCAATCCGTCTAGCCCTTGGTGCCTACCGAACCACACCCATACATAACTTGCTATATGAAGCCAACATCCTCCCATTAGAGCAAAAACGGGACCTTCAAACAGCCAAACTCATAAAAAACCTTATATTTTCCAGAGATACACCAATACACAAACTTCTCAAACCAAATAAACCAAAAAAGAACCCATCAATCATAGAACGCACAATAAACCTTTGCCAAACCCTAAACCTACCCTACGAACCAGTTAAACTTCAGAAATACCAGCCACCTTGGGAACTCCCAAACCTCATAGACACAACATTTAGAGTACACAAAAAACAAACCACTCCACCAGACACATACAGGAAACTATACGAACATACCAAAGACAGCCATAAAAAACACAAATTCATATTTACGGACGGATCAAAAATGAACTCCACTGTAACATATGCTATCACAACAGATACATATATTATTAAATATGGTATCCTACCCCCACACTCATCAGTACTATCCGCAGAAACAATAGCCATATTAGTAGCGATAGACAATGTCAAAAACACAAGGGGAAAGTTTATGATCTGCTCTGACTCTCTCTCAGCAATTGACGCAATAAAAAACACGAACAACAACAATTTTTACTCCAACAAAATCAGATCACTCCTTACAAAGCTAGCCCCAAAAATTAAACTATTGTGGATCCCTGGTCATGTAGGCATAGCAGGCAACGAACTAGCCGACCAAACAGCCAAATCGACATGCAATATGCCCCTTATTTACACCCCAAACATTAATTTAACAGACATTAACAGACATTTAAAACTAGAATTCATAACAAGAAATAAACTAAACATAGAACAATGCAATCAATGGTACAAAAACATTAATAAAGACAATTCAAACATCGACAGTTATTGCAGATCCTTCCATCCCAAATCAAGCAGATTAGATCAAATTAAAATAACACGCCTTAGACTAGGACACACTAAACTCACACACGAGCACTACTTTAACCAAAACCAAACCTCACCTTGCCCCTTCTGCCAAGGCGACAATTCCATACTACACTTATTTAATTCATGCCCATCACTCCTCCCTATAAAACTATCCATCTTTAAAAATACAAACCCATTAAATCTCCTTAACGAACTCAACCCTGATAGTTTAGAAAAAATCTTAATATTCTTAAAAACTTCAAACTTATACCACAAAATTTAAAAACACTCAAAATGTACATAAATAAAATCTACCAACTAAGTAGCCTAAAAACAACAAACAATATGTAACCATACTAATAGACTTAAATATCATTAACCTTAAAAGCCGAAGGCCTTGCCGCCAGCGCTTTACCAACTAAGTTAGTCTAGTTTTGTAAACTTCTCTATCTTTAATAATAAATAAATAAATAAAACACTGCTTTACATAAATTAGCTTTTTTCAAATTAAGACAATTTGTCTGGTAGTCTGTTTGCACTATTTATACCCTTGCAGAAGGTATTATAATTTTGGTCAAAAGTGTGCAACGCAGTGAAGGAGACATCTCCGACCCTATAAAGTATATATATTCTTGATCAGGATCACCTCCTGAGTCGTTATGAGCATGTCCGTCTGTCTGTCGGTTTCTACGCAAACTAGTCTCTCAGTTTTAGAGCCATCGAGTTGAAACTTTGCACACATCCTTCTTTTTCTTGCAGGTAGTACATAAGTCGGAACGGCCGGGTTCGGTCGACTATATCCTATAGCTGCCTTATAACTGATTGATCGAAAATGCCATAACTTCGTTGTTTTTTCAGACAGAGGGTTGGGACTTTCCACACATGTTTTATTTGACCAACATATCTTACACACAAAATTTCAAGGGTCGGCCGACTATATCCTATAGCTGTCATACAACGATCGGAATTGACATAACTTTGGTGTTTTTTAAGTTTAAGAAAGATAGGACTAGGTACAGATTCTATTTTGGAAAAAATAATCTGATTTGCCAAATTTCATAAGGATCTGCCGACTATATACGATCCGTTAAGTATCTAATAATATAAGATGCGTGACGCCACCTAGCGGACTGCGACTCAACTGCAAGGGTATATAAACTTTGGCTCCGCCCGAAATTAGCTTTCCTTTCTTGTTTTTTCTTAACAATCCTAACAAAAAATGGTGATGTTTGTTACTATTATATGAGCAACTATTGTTCTACAACTTTTTAAAATACCTCAAGCTTACGTTAAAAAACTAAAAAAAACGTAGCTAATTCAAAAAATCATAAATTTATAATCAAGAACGATATTAAAATGTGCTTTAAAGAGTTGAAAGGGCTTTTTAAATATCTATTTCACTTTCTTACGAAATCCTTATGAAATTCGGCATATGGAATTATTTTGTCCAAAGAGGAATCCATTGAAACTCCTATCCTTCTAACTTGAAAAACAACGAAGTTATGCCATTTCCGATCAATCAATATGGCAGCTATAGGATATAGTCTACCGAACCCGGCCGTTCCGACTTATGTACTGCCTGCAAAGGAAAAAAGGGTGTGTGCAAAGTTTTAACTCGATAGCTTTAAAACTGAGAGACTAGTTTGCGTAGAAACAGACAGACAGACAGACGGACATGCTCATATCGACTCAGGAGATGATCCTAATCAAGAATATATATACTTTATAGGGTCGGAGATGTCTCCTTCACTGCGTTGCACACTTATATGTACATATATATATATATATTATATTATATTATATTATATATATACTTATATATAAACAAAATTATAATACCCTTTGCAAGGGTATAAAAATAAATTTTTTTTTTTAAGAAAAAAAATTATTTTTTAAAGTTGGCTCATTTGGCTCATATTGCACGTGGAGATAGCCCTTGAGATGCCGCAACTTTTTAAATATAGCACAATCTGGCAAAATTCTTTAACTCAAGATGTAGTCCTATAAGTGGTGTGGGAATTTGACCACTTTTTCTGGCCAAAACCCATTTTTTAAAAGTTAAAAATCTTCCTTTTTTTAATTGGAATGTATAAAGATATGACCAATCTTTAATATTTCATAAACATAAATGTAATAGATGGCGCTACTAATTGACAATCAGCTGTTGAAGTCAGCAGCTTCTCCTAAAAAAAAAACTAGTTGCAATAGCGAAAAATTGTCTTTCAGGTTCAAAGTGGAAAAAGTTTGAAAATGAACAATTTAAGTGCTGTTTTTGGAATGGAGTCCAATAATCGTGGTTTGTAATATGTGTTTGTGAGCGTTAACTGTGTAAATTGATTGTGATGTCCAAATAATCCTGTGTAAGTTGTAACCTAAAAAAACTAAAATCCGGTAGTGAAATGTAATTTTTAAATAGAGCAACAAAGTGATTGCAGCACTTTGCACCTGTAGAATTTGTTACATGTCGTAGAGCATTGTATTCTTCTTATACTCAGTTAAAATAAAAGTGCACTTTTGCGCACTTTCTCTGAAATTTAACTTTTTAAGTCCTAACCTCACATTTGAAAACAGCAAGTTGTTTAAATATGGATGTCGGAGACCAGAAAGAATGCCAAAGAGAGCGCGAATTTAAATTGCTTAGCGATTTCAATTGTAATTATAATGACTTAATCGGACATTCGTGGAATATGGCGTTGGAAAACGAAGGCCAAGAACAATAGCTGGAAAATATTCTTTTAGAAGTTATTTAGAAGCTACGTTAATACATATTTGTCTTTGAAAACTCTTAGATTTAGGTAAAGAAAGTTGTGATAAGAGTTCTTTGAAGCAATATAAGAGTTCTAAAAGTTTCTTATTAGAAAATTTTAGTCTAAGGTCGATATTTAAAACGTACTTCTAAACTTTCGAGCTTGCTAGCAGCTTATATAATTATATAAATATCGGATCGTATATACATGGCCGATCCTTATGAGAATTTCACCATCAAATCAATTTTCTAATATTTATGTTGACAAAGGAATCTGCAGAATGCCCCATTCATATAGCTTCAAAAACAACAAATTAATGCCATTTCCGATCCCTCAATTATATGACAGCTATAGGATATACATATCAGCTGCAGGAGATGTTCGAGCTGGTGCGGAGAAACACGGAGCGTGCGGCACAGGACCAGACTCGGAACTACAATCTGAGGAGACGGAAATGGAGCCTAAAGGTTAGCGACACGGTGTGAGAATTTCACCATCAAATCAATTTTCAAACAAGAAAGGAAAGCTAACTTCGGGCGGAGCCGAAGTTTATATACCCTTGCAGTTGAGTTGCAATCCGCTAGGTGGCGCCACGCATCTTTTATTATTAGATATATAACGGATCGTATATAGTCGGCCGATCCTTATGAAATTTGGCATATCGAATTATTTTGTCGAATTATTTTTTAAAAAGGAACCCATTGAAAATCCCATCCTTTTATCTTGAAAAACAACAAAGTTATGCCATTTCCGATCAATCAGTTATATGGCAGCTATAGGATATAGTCGACCGATCCCGGACGTTCCGACTTATATACTGCCTGCAAAGGAAAGAAGGGTTTGTGCAAAGTTTCAACTCGATAGCTTTAAAACTGAGAGACTAGTTTGCGTAGAAACAGACAGACAGACAGACGGACATGCTCATATCGACTCAGGAGATGATCCTAATCAAGAATATATATACTTTATAGGGTCGGAGATGTCTCCTTCACTGCGTTGCACACTTTTGAACAAAATTATAATACCCTCTGCAAGGGTATAATAAATATTTTGGAAACAGTCCCAAGCATCTTATAAAATAGCAAGGTTGTTCCATTTCCGATCGTTCAGATACATGGCCGCTATAGATCGGATGAAGTTGTCCAAAATGAAATTCGTAGATACTCACATTTATCTAGCTTAAAAAAGCAACAAGTTATGCCAATTCAAATCATTCAGTTACATGACAGCTATAGGATAGCTGTAAAGGACTACAGTCGGCATATCCGTATGAAATTTCTGTGGAAAGTCAGTCAGTTCAATTAGTTATATGGTACCGTTTGTTCCGACTTAAATACTGTCTGAAAATGTTGATTGAAAGGATATGTAAAATTTTCAATTTAAAACTGCTAGACTCTAAAACTCCGAGAATAATTTGCGTAGAAACAGACAGATAGACGGACAGACGGACGGACATATGGATAGACGGACATGCATATATTAACTCAGGAGTTGATTCTGATCAAAAATATATACACTGAAATATATAAAAAAAAAAAACAAAAATATATGTATATACGAGTTGGAGATGTCTCCTTCACTGCTTTGCACACTTTTGATCAAAATTATAAGACCGTATTTATATTTGAAGTTAACAGAGTTTTATACTTAATTTTGCCCAAAGGTATGCAATTGAAAAACGAAGATGCCACATTTGTATTGTGCTTTATTGGGATGCTGTCCCAATTAAATTCTGTTAGCAGTTGAATGTTAACATTTGCTTTCAAAAGGTCTTTTTTCATTCTGACCGAAAAAACACTTTTCTTTTTAAAATCCTAATTTTATTATATGTCATATAAGCTTAAGGAAAATTATCTAATATTCTTGTATAAAAAATTATTCACAATCTGCATGAGAATTGTGGGAGTTTTATCAACAGCTTAACACCTTTTACCCCAATTAATTCCTCTTAAAAAATATACAAATGAATAAAATTGCATACATCATAAATCAAAAGAAACAAGAAAGGAAAGCTAACTTCGGGCGGAGCCGAAGTTTATATACCCTTGCAGTTAAGTCGCAGTCCGCTAGGTGGCGATCACGCATAAAGTCGGCCAATCCTTATGAAATTTGGCATATCGAATTATTTTGCCCACAGGGGAATCCATTAAAAATGCCATCCTTCTAACTTGAAAAACAACCAAGTTATGGCATTTCCGATAAATCAGTTATATGGCAGCTATAGGATATAGTCGACCGATCCCGGCCGTTCCGACTTGATGATGTGTACAAAGACTGACAAACGGACAGGAGGCCAAACGGACTTATATCGACTTAGGAGGTGATCCTGATCAAGAATATATATACTTTAGAGCAGTGGTTCCCAAACTCTTTTCTCTCATAGACCACTTTCAAAACTTTGCTGGATCCGGTGGACCCCCTGCAGCTAAATAACTATCAATTTTCGTAATCAACGACGAATCAACAGTTTTGGAAAAAAAGTGTAGACCCCCATTTTTTGTTACACCCAACGTAGACCCCCGTCGAGTCTCCCTTGGACCCCTAGGGGTCAACCTGGACCACTTTGGGAACCACTGCTTTAGAGGGTCGGAGATGTCTCCTTCACTGCGTTGCACAGTTTTGACCAAAATTATAATACCCTCTGCAAGGGTAAAAAAACTCGTAAGATTAGAAAGATAACAGGTAGTATTTCTGAATCAATTTTATTAACCCATAATAAAGTTGCCCGATGATTTTCGGATTCCATGACTCCAAATTAAAAAACATTGGATTTGATAAGTTACCACTAAGAGCCGATAAAATAATTTTTAACCCATTTGAACTTCAGTTTAAAAATAGAAAATCCTTCTAGCTTCTGGGCCATATTAGTAAGTGCCAAATGTAAAATCATGGTTGAAGAATCAGGCCTTTCGGTCACGATGTTATCACTGGATGTACTTCAAGAAAATATAGTTACAAAAGTGCATTTAAAAAAACGATAAAATATTTTATTTGGCACCAACGTAACGGTATGGAAAATTGAATCACAAAAACTCAAGTCCCTGGTCGCTTAATTATATGAAATTTTATTTTCTGACTTTCCTGCGGATATAAGCGAAATGCAACGCTTTAATAGCATCGATAGATCCATAATAAAAATTTTAAATGGACCCGATGCACTTTGCACAATTTGACCCGTACAGAAGGAGATTTTTTTTACAAATTGTTATATAGAATATAAGGTCATAAAAGCTAATAGATAATAAACAAGAAAGGAAAGCTAACTTCGGGCGGAGCCGAAGTTTATATACCCTTGCAGTTGAGTCGCAGTCCGCTAGGTGGCGCCACGAATCTTATATTATTAGATACATAGCGGATCGTATATAGTTGGCCGATCCTTATGAAATTTGGCATATCGAATTATTTTACCAAAAGAGGAATCCATTGAAACTCCCATCCTTCTAACTTGAAAAACAACGAAGTTATAGCGAGTATATATAGTCGTCCGATCCCGGCCGTTCCGACTTATATACTGCCTGCAAAGGAAAGAAGTGTGTGCAAACTTGCAACTCGATAGCCTTAAAACTGAGAAACTAGTTTGCGTAGAAACGGACAGACGGACAGACGGACCGACGGACATGCTCATATCGACTCAGGAGGTGATCCTGATCAAGAATATATATACTTTATAGGGTCGGAGATGTCCCCTTCACTGCGTTGCACACTTTTGACCAAAATTATAATACCCTCTGCAAGGGTATAAAAATGTAATAAAAGCTAACTTCGGGCGGAGTCGAAGCTTATACACCCTTGTTAGGTAGCTGCTTGTATTATTATATATATATCGTACATATATAGATAGCTGATTCTTATGAGAAATTCACCATCAAATCAATGTTCTAATAAAAATGTTGGAAAAGCCCCAAGGTCATTAAAAATAACAAGGTAGTCCCAATTCCGATCGTTTTGTTTCATGGCAGCTTTATAATATAGTCGGCTGATACTTATGAAATTTAAAAGATCGGCAGATACTCTCTGCAAGGGTATATAAGCACACTGAACTGCTAACGCAGTAGAATATAATATAACAGAACACACTAGAAATACGGCATCGTCGCCGTTTTTTAATTGCCTACCCTTGGGCAGAACTAAACTAAATATAGAACTCTGTTAACCTGTTAATCCCCATCCACAATTTTTGATACGGAAAATTGTTTCTGAAAATTTCTGAATTATTTTTTCTCTGTCTAAAACTTTTTTTTGTTTCTGAAGCTCTCGAGAAAGGTCGAATAAGAGCAAATGAGAGACTTACACTTTGCGTGTGTCGGCAGCGCTGACCGAAAAGAAGAGTTTGCCTTCCACTGCTTTAACAACACTTTAATTAAAGTTCGGGTAGAAAGGATGAGTACCGGGTAACAAATAGTCGGTAGACTCGACTATAGCCGTACTTTCATGTTATTATTTTAAGGTCTTAGTAGGATAAGTGTACCGTGTAAGAAAATGTACCTTATCACTTTAAAAAGATATATCCTTAAAATCTTGCACACATCCTTTTTTATGTTTGCACGCAGTATATAAGTCGGAAACGTCGCGATCGGACGACTGGACCCTCTAGCGGGCATATCACTATGAACGGCAGTCCACGAGGTGACGATGCATGCCTTGGCGTGCGCGAGGAGACTCTATCACTGTGGACGGAAGTCCACGAGGTTACGACCTGCATGCCTTGGCGTGCGCGAAGAGACTCTATATATAGCTGAAGAATTAAAAATTTTCTGTAGGCAACCGATCTAAATGAATTATATACCAGTCGGAAGGTATTGTTTCAATTAGATTATTTTTGTCGAAACATATTCCAAAAGATATTTGGTTTGGGAGAAATTAGGGTGAAAGTAAAAAAATTTTAATCACTAAAGTGGGGCTGGTGGACTCATTTAAGTCCCCAAATAAAATATTTATATATTCGAATTATATACTCGTATTCTAGAGCTAAATACGCGTCGATTAGTACCTCAATCGATCTGATCCGACATTTCATTCAGAAGTTATTCGAAAAATTAGATTTTTTTTTCTTCTTCAAAATGAAGCCAGTTTGCGTCGGTTTGTCTGTTTGCACTATTTTTTTCTTAACAATCCGGAAAAAATTTGGAAAATGTTTGTTACTATCATATGAGCAACTATTGTTCTACAACTTTTTGGAATACCTTAAGCTTACGTCAAAAAAAAAAAACTTTGTTAATTAAAAAATTCGTAACTTTATAATTAATAAAGATATTCAACGAACTTTACACCGTTAAAAGGGTTTTTTAAATATCTATTTTCTATTTTAAGAAAAAAAATTATTTTTCAAAATTTGCTCATTTGATCCTTTCTATATTGCACGTGGAGATAGCTTTTGAGATGACGCAACTTTTGATATATCGCTCATATCTGGCAAAATTTGTTAACTTAAGATATATTCCTGTAAGTGCAGCTACCAATTTTGTCCAACCTCCTGTGAAGCTTGCATTTACTTATACATGTGTGTGTATTTGGTTGCCAAATTTGCTTTTTGGAGTCTGCATATATTTGGTCAATACCCTAAAAAATATGGAGTATATCTTTTCAGATTTTAGTTTATTTATTTTAATCGATCTTTCCCTTTATGTGGAAGGAATCCTTCATTATTCCGCTGCATAAAAAAGGGAAAAAATCCGACGCTGCTAATTATAGAGGCATATCTAAGTTGTCAGCAATTCCAAAGCTTTTTGAAAAACTTATCACTCCACATTTGCAACACCTATGTAGTTCAATAATAACTCCGTGCCAGCATGGCTCCATGAAGCGCCGCTCCACCACTACCAACTTATTGGAGCTAACATCTTTTATCACGGATGGCTTCCGGAATGGCTTACAAACAGACGTCATATACACTGACTTCAGTAAAGCATTTGACTCTGTTANAACTTAAGATATATTCCTGTAAGTGCAGCTACCAATTTTGTCCAGCCTCCTGTGAAGCTTGCATTTACTTATACATGTGTGTGTATTTGGTTGGCAAATTTGCTTTTTGGAGTCTGCATATATTTGGTCAATACCCTAAAAAATATGGAGTATATCTTTTCAGATTTTAGTTTATTTATTTTAAAATAAAATCCAATTAAAAAAAGGGCTTAAAAAGTAAAACATAAACATTGGCTCAACTAGGACTCGAACCCAGGTCCTCCGTGTTAGGAAGCACGACGCTTTCCAATCGGCCAACCTCCAACAAATTTTGATTTAATTCTGCTTTGGGTTTCAGAGTCTCATGTCTTAATAAGAAGACTCACAAATGCACAATTTTACGAGTAAAAAGCTTTATATGCATATGCCCCCACTGAACATATAATGCATATAAATAAAACACTGCTTTACTTAAATTAGCTTTTTTTAAATTAAGACAATTTGTCTGGTAGTCTGTTTGCACTATTTATACCCTTGCAGAAGGTATTATAATTTTGGTCAAAAGTGTGCAACGCAGTGAAGGAGACATCTCCGACCCTATAAAGTATATATATTCTTGATCAGGATCACCTCCTGAGTCGTTATGAGCATGTCCGTCTGTCTGTCGGTTTCTACGCAAACTAGTCTCTCAGTTTTAGAGCCATCGAGTTGAAACTTTGCACACATCCTTCTTTTTCTTACAGGTAGTACATAAGTCGGAACGGCCGGGTTCGGTCGACTATATCCTATAGCTGCCTTATAACTGATTAATCGGAAATGTCATAACTTTGGTGTTTTTTAAGTTAGAGGGTTGGGACTTTCCACACATGTTATGTTTGACCAAAATATCTTATGTACAAAATTTCATAAGGATCGGCCGACTATATCCTATAGCTGTCATAGAACGATCGAAATTGGTATAACTTTGGTGTTTTTTAAGTTAGAAAGATGGGATTCGGTACAGATTCTATTTTGGGAAAAACAATCTGATTTGTCGAATTTCATAAGGATCGGCCGACTAAATCCTATAGCTGCCATATAACTGATTGATCGGAACTCGCTATAACTTCGTTGTTTTTCAAGTTAGAAGGATGAGAGTTTCAATGGATTTCTCTTTTGGCAAAATAATTCGATATGCCAAATTTCATAAGGATCAGCCAACTATATATGATCCGCTATGTATCTAATAATATAAGATGCGTGGCGCCACCTAGCGGACTGCGCTTCAACTGCAAGCGTATATAAACTTCGGTTCCGCCCGAAGTTAGCTTTCCTTTCTTGTTTTTTATAAGTTAGAAGGATGGGACTTAGTACAGATTGCATTTTGGGCAATCTTATCCGATTTGGAAAATTTTATTAGGATAATTGACTTAACTTGTTGTTTATGAAGCTAGAATGATGGGACTATCTACGGTTTCCGTTTTGGGCAATCTAATCCTATGTTTCATAGGAATCGGCCAACTATATCCTATACCTGCCATATAACTGAACGATCGGAAATGGGACAACCTTTCTATTTTTAAAGATGCTTGGGGCCGTTTCCAACATTTTTATTAGAAATTTTGTTGACGGTGAAATTCTCATAAGGATCGGACAACTATATACTATAACTGCAAGGGTATATCAACTTCGGCTCCGCTTGAAGTTAGCATTCCTTTCCTGTTTTTTTTTTTTTTTAATTTATTATATAGTGGAACTCTCATAAGGACAGGCCTCTCATCTGTTAATTTGTTAAAACAATTTGGTTTCCCACAACTACGAAACAATTTTGGATTTTAAATACATTTTTGGGCAAAATTTTAATTAAAATTTTTTAACTAACCAAATTCCAAAACCTTTGTAAATTAAAAATACGTATAACTTCAGAGCCACTGAAGCTATCGAAAACTTCTTTACGTCTTTGGAAAGGTTTTTAATTATTCCACCTTCTTGAATGTCAAAATCTATGGAGTTAAAAATAAAAGAGTTTTGATGTTTATCCTTACAATTAAAGTATTGCTAACTGTGGGAATCGCCAGTCCAGAGGTTACTTCCATATATATATATTCTATATATTATGCGTTCTATTTTATATAATTGAAGATCAGTATATAAAAAAAAAACTGATATCATATAAAACAAGAAAGGAAAGCTAACTTCGGGCGGAGCCAAAGTTGATATACCCTTGCAGTTGAGTCGCAGTCCGCTAGGTGGCGCCACGCATCTTATATTATTAGATATATAGCGGATCGTATATAGTCGGCCGATCCTTATGAAATTTGGCATATCGAATTATTTTGCCAAAAGAGGAATCCATTGAAACTCCCATGCTTCTAATTTAAAAAAAACGATTTTCGATCAATCAGTTATATGACAGCTATCGGTCGACTATATCCAATAGCTGCCATATAACTGATTGATCGGAAGTGCCATTACTTTTGAGTTTTTTAAGTTAGAGGGTTGGGACTTTCCACACATGGTATATTTGACCAAAATATCTTGTGTACAAAATTTCATAAGGATCGGCGGACTATATCCTATAGCTGTCATAGAACGATCGAAATTGGCATAACGTTGTTTCTTAAGTTAGAAAGATGGGATTTGGTACAGATTCTATTTTGGGAAAAACAATCTGATTTGTCGAATTTCATAAGGATCGGCCGACTATATCCTATAGCTGCCACATATTGCTGCAGATTGATCGGAAATCCTATAACTTCGTTGTTTTTCAAGTTAGAAGGATGGGACTTTCTGTGCATTCTAATTTGGGCCAATTTATATGATCTGCCAAATTTCATAAGGATCGGCCGTCTATATCCTATAGCTGTTATATAACTGATTGATCGGAAATGCTATATGTAACTTTGTTGTTTTTCAAGTTAGAATCTTAGAGGCTCCGCCCGAAGTTAGCTTTCCTTTCTTGTTTTCTGACAAATTATTATGCTGTTTATGTTTGGGAGTTTATATATTATAGTACTATCATATTTATATTATCAACTACAAAATATCATACACATATTTTGTTGAGGAAAAAAAATGACTATAAATATGTACATATGTTATGTATATAGTAATATAATGAAGTAGTATATAACATAACAGAAACATAACAATAAAGGCAGTTGGCAGTACCTAAAGTTAGCAGTCAACAGTAACCAAAAGAAACGGCAGAAAAGCTGTCTCGGTTGGCCTGTAGACCGTGAAAAGCCACGAGCCACGATTGAAATACCAAATTTCATACCAAAAACATATGAATACCGGATTGTTCATATAGAGAGTAAGCACAATGGATAATTACAAATACAACAAAATATTATTGTACATGCTCTAGAAAAAATTTTTTTCTATCTTCATGCATTTATAAATTTAAATTATATATAAACTTAGTTAAAAAATGGGTTTGGATGTAACCCAATACATAAATACAAAAAATCTGACTTTAAAAAGGAGTATGTATGTATATACATACATATACAAATTTATGCTTGATTAGGATCACCTTTGAATTTGGTTCAGCCAAGTCATTTACAGTGACTTTCTCTAACACGATGTAATCACTAAACTTTGAATCTACTAAGCTTAAAATTAAAATACACCGTTTATTTGGTTGTAATTGTAATATTCTTTATGAGGAATCAATCGGTTTGACTGGCCTATGTATAATTTAGGTCAATTTATCCTTTAATTAATATTAAATAAGGATCGGCTTATAGTTTTCATATTATTCTATTCGATTCGTTACATATCGTGTAATACATATGTATGTATAACATGTCACTCAACTGCCAGAGGGCATCAACATCGGCTCCGCCCAAAGTTAGCTATTCTTATTATTTATGCGTATTACTTATTACGAAGTATCACAAATTTGTTCTATGTAAATTTTTTTTATTATTATAAATATAAATAAAATAAATTTTTAAGATATGCATTTGGGATCATTGAACCTATGTCACAAGTGTGTATATACAGCTTAGTAGAAACGCGCGAAAGAATATGATGAAACGGATCGGAGGGTAGTTTTTTACCGCAGCCGCTACGGGCTCTTCTGCTTAACAGGTGTTCTTGGTATCTGGCGCGGGCTTCGAGGGCGTTGAGGCATTTTCGTCGCTTGGAGTAAGAAATAAACAAAATACTTACATACCGGTACATGTACATGCTATATGTATGTATATTATTTTAAAATTTGGAAGGCAACAAGTGTCAATATACTAGTTTATTATGATTATTTCAGTCAATATTAAAGTATAATTCTTTCCCACTTTCCTTGGCGAAAAGTTAAAAATTGCATTGTTCCAACTAAACTCTTTATAAATTAATTTTATGATTTCTTGATAAAAAAGCTTATGAAGCTTAATAAATAAACTTAAGTGTTTGTATGTTGAAGGTGTAGGATGTTCAGTTGATTAATTGAGGACCTACATATGTAGCTTCCATTGGTGTTGTTTTAAAGTAGAAGGTTGGGACTATCTATGTAAGTATATTTTGGTCGTTTGAAAAACTGATCCGTTTTGAAAGAATGCATAAAAATCGGCATATGTACATGAATTGCTGCCGATATACATATATGATATATTTAAATAAATAAATATTAAAAAAAAAACCTAAAAAAAGAAAGCCTTGCCTAGATATACCCTTGCAGTTAGGTAGCAGCTTCTATTATTAAATATATTTATCGGATCGTACATATATACATATGTAAAAAATAGCAAGTTGTACCATTTCCGATCGTTCAGTTATATGGCAGCTATAGGTCGGATTCAATTGCCAATTGCTATTCCAAGTCCCATCACACCATATCTAAAAAAACACCAAAGTTATGGCATTTCCGATCAATCAGTTATATAGGATGTAGTCGACCGATCCCGGCCGTTCCGACTGCAAACAAAAGAAGGATGTATGCAAAGTTTCAACACGATAGTTTTAAAACTGACAGAGTAGTTTGCTTAGAAACAGACAGACAGACAGTCGCGACTGTCGGTCAGACGGACAGATGAACATGCTTATATCGACTAAATATATCGACAAAATTTCATAAGGATCGGCTATATCCTATAGCTGTAATAGAACGATCGGAATTGGCATAACTTTGGTGTTTTTTGAGTTAGAAAGATGGGACTTGGTACAAATTCTATTTGGAAAAAATTATCTGATTTATCAGAATTTCATAAGGATTGCCCGACAAAATCCTATAGGAAATGAACGGAAATGGCACAACCTTAACAGCAATGGTATATCAACTTCGGCTACGCCAAAGTTAGCTTTGTTTTCTATTTTTAAGTAGATACGCCTATAACATACCTACGCCTAGATATACAAGTACATACGCCTTGAATTTTATTAAGCGCTAAAATAACACAGGCCGACAATTTCCAACTTTTTTTTCCTCCACGCATAATTTTACCTGCTCCATAACCTTTAGGCTCTCCTGAACCAAAGTCCAGAACAAACATAGGTTCTATCACTCACAGTTTCCGCGGTACACCTAAGAGACGAAATTGATCAAATTTTACCATATATTGAACTATGTAGGCCGTGAAATGGCGATGACCATCATTGTTTCTAGTACATATCATTTTTGAAATGTATGTGTACCAACTAAAATTAAAAAATGGTATCTAGCAGTTACCATATCTTTGGAATACTCATCCAAAGTTGAAATCTCAGATTTTCTACATTAATTTTTGGTCTTCTATGATTTTTCCTCAAACATTTTTCTATGGAATATTTTTATTTTCTTATTGAAATCAGTAGATCATACCATGTTATAATTTTGGGTTTAAGGAAATACTCGAAATAATTTTATTGAATTTATTATAGGTGGTTAAACAATATTTTCTTCAATTAAATTGGAGTTTTTAATCTCATATTTTCAAAAAGTCATGGCTATCTAAAACTGTTTCTTTGTTCAAAACGTACCTATTGCAGGTTCAGCTTGTTTAGTAAAGCTTTACAGAAGTTGTAGATAGCCACGACTTTTTGAAAATATGATTTTAAAAACTCCAATTTAATTGAAGAAAATATTGTTCAACCACCTATAATAAATTAGAGAAAACTTTATTATAAGAAACTTTCAATGCTCGAGCCCACCTGTAGAACGTTGGACATATGACGAGATAAAACCAAATTCCATGAACATTTCAAAAAGGGGGTTGGTTGATCAAATGCAAACATTACTTCCGCTTTACATTAAAAATACAGCACACAATATACATACATATGTACATATATAGTGGTAGTAAATTGGTATGACAAAATACGAGAAATATTTATAGGATAGGTAATATGTATATATATACCTATCCTATAAATATTTC
>JAJJHT010010841.1:195179-252223 GCA_021223865.1 Drosophila pandora
AAAATCAAAAAATCATTATTTTTAATTTTTATTTTTTTTGCTTAGAAATATCACTCAATTCAAGATAGCGGTCTAATTATAAACTTATATATATATTTATATATGTATATATATGTATATATCTATTTTTCCTTATATCCCCCAAGGGGCGAAAAGGAGGAGAGGCGGTGGGCGGAGCAACAGGGTTTGAGTTACATTTTCATAGCATACTTTTAGGTGCTGTAGTTTTGTGATATTTTTGTTAGGGAGAATCCCTCCTGTGGGATCCTAGGGGGGTACCACAATCATGGGTGGATCGACCCTCCAAAGTTAGTGGGGGTCGTTCATACATTTGGACTCGATTGGGGCACTCTAAATGGGTCAAAACAAGATTTTTCCTTCACGTTAAAACGAGGGACATCAGAATTCATTTTAGAGGTATGGTCTCTTGAGCAAAGTTTCTTATTTTGATCCCAAGAATCCAAAAATCATATGTACCTAAGCGATTTTTTTGACCCCCTACAAATCGAACCGCCCTAATATATATATATATATTATTTTTCCTTATATAGATATATATAAATTATGTATATACATTTTACAAAAATTACCTGTCAAATTCCGTTTTAAATATTCGTTTATAAAATTATTTGGTTTAATAGTTCCGCCTGTGAGCCGTTCCGACTTATATACTGAGTGCAAAAAGGACCTGTGCAAAGGTCAAGCTAAGAGACTAGAAACAGTCAGACAGACAGCTCTGTAAGACTTTGCATGAAAGTATGCACACATATTCTTTTATTTTCAGACAATATAAAGGTTGGAACGGCTGGGTCGACTGTATCCTATAGCTGCCATAGACATAACTGATTGATCGGAAATGACAAAACTGTTGTGTTTTTAAACCTAGAACGATGGGACTTTCTACAGATTCCATACGGATGGGCAACCTTATCCGATCTGGCAAATTTCATTAGGATCTATCGACTGTATCCCATAGCTGCCATGTAACTTAACAATGAGAAATGGCACAACCTTGCAATTTTTAAAGATGCTTAAGGCTGTTTCCAAAATGTTTATTAGAAAATTTATATGATGGTGAAATTCTCATAACGGTCGGCCAACTATATACGATCGGATAGATATATAATAATATGAGCTGCTACCTAACTGCAAGGGTATATCAACTTCGGCTCCGCCCGATATTAGCTTTTCGTTCTTGTTTAATACAGAGCTCAGCAAATGCGAAGTCGAGTTATTATTTCTCAGCCGGTTACTGTACTATAGTTATGTTCTGATGTCTTTAGAAAGCCGGTAAAACGACACTTCCTTAATTCGTATTATTTTCATTCGACAATAATGTTTGGTTACCTTTTATACCCGGTACTCAAAGAGCATAATATAAAGTGTATAATTTATTAATGCTAATATATTACATAGATATATTCTTGATCGGTATAAGCAGCAACAGTAGCCGAATCGATCTAGCCTTTCCCGTATGTCTTTATGAATTCATGGAACAAAAGGCTTTAATATTTTCAACGTGTAAATCAAGCTTGTTTGAAAATTTGGTGCCGTTTCCCCCTTTCGATCTCAAAAATGGTGCCGTTTTGTAGCTTAATAACATTTTTGGATGATACATTATAGGATTATTTGAGCTAATTTAGTAACGGCCGGGATCGATCACCTATATTTGGAAGCTGCTAAAAATACACACATATTTTTGTATGTACCTGTGGCAACTACAATCCTTTCGTAATAATATAAATATTCATAGTAAACACATATTTGTAAATACATAAATTTTATATTATTATATTACATTTAAAAAATTCTTTTCAATAAATATATTTTGTTATTTAACTTCCTTTTAAATTTTAATATAAATTTACGAAACGCTTGATGAATCAACATCAGGTTCCAGTGTGTGAAAGAGATGCCTAACACTCAGGCGAAGTCCATGAGAGGCAAGCAAAGAGGTTAGACGTGATTGGTGCCAATTCAGTCTGCCTTGCCTCCTTTGTGGCTATTGGTGGATTGGAAAATGAGCCGCCCCTCCAATGTAAAAATTATTTATTGGTATGTTAAGGAGAACTAGGGGAAGAATTACATACATAACAATAAAGATATACAAAATTTTATTTTTTTTTAAACTAAGGGAACCTCATTTGTAAATTTAGATAAGATACATAGATTAGAAACTGATTTTTTGACCCTCAAAGTTTAAGATGGATATTGTAAGACCCCACCCCCACTCAGCATGGGATTGGTCACCAGAATCGCACCCTCCAAGCATTTTCAGTTGCTGCGATGCAACGTCGCTGAACTGCAGGAGTTTCCTTCATTGGCTGTTCTTCAAGTATAATGATAACCAGTGGTCCCAATCGATGTCAACTGTTATGGGCGGTGTGGTGGTGGTGCAGTGTGCAAAAAGGACGAAGCACATCCAAGGACATTTAAACGCCCGCGTCCTTCCACATTGAGCAGAGATAGGAATAAATAGAATAGTAAAGGTAGATAAGAATAAGGAAACCGTGCGCAGAATCTCTACGACTAAAAGTAAAGAGTCCAAAAAAATGGTTTGCAATATTTTACGGCGCACAAAAAACGAAAGAGAAAATAATTTTTTAAATAATAAAAGGAAAAATAGTGACATTTTTGAGCAAGAAACACAAGCATCTGAGCAAGAGTGGCGCGAGTTCACGGTCCATGCTTAATATATGCAAAGAAGCAGAGTCGCTTTATACTTTAGTTCCAGCATCCGAAAGCAAGTTACTTTCTCTGGAAAGTCAATCAGAACATAGCTGCAGCTATAATACGACTTGCTGTACTAGCATCGATTACAGATTCGGTTTACCGTTACGGTTGCGGTTGCGGTTGCGGTTGCGGTGCGATACTTATGTCACGTTTGCAGTGATGGCTTACCCCATGGACGGACATTCAAGATAACTCGTTGCCATGTTCCAATAAGATGGTGCCATACGTTAATAATAAGCAGTTGTTGTGTTTCTTCTGATTGTTGTTCGAATTAGTGAATATTTAGTGCTCTCTATCAATATTAAGTGAAGTAAAATGGACCTATCTACAGCCTACCGCTACAATCAGAATATGATGGAATACTATACATGTAATAGAATGGTTTTTGTATAAAAATTTATTTTTTATGGACCAAACTTTTAAACAACAAAATTTAGGAGTTTATAATAGATTAATTTAAAGATTGAGATGTTTTCACAATTTTAGTGCTTACAAACTACTGCTTAACAAACTGTGATATTTGTTAAAATATAAAAAAACATGAACCTATCCTCTCGACCATACAATACCCAGTCGCCATAGCCGTGCAGGAAGGATGCGTGAAAAGTTTGAGGATTGGAGTCTACCTCCAAAATAGGATAGCTATGTTTCTTATATGTTTTGGAATAAACAACTTAAACAATCTAGTAGGGAAGCAAAATAAAAAATGTTGATGAATTTTCTGAGCTGGCGCTACAAGATTTTATTTTTAGCGTCCAAATTTTTGACACAAAATTTTCACAAAACTGTTTAAATAGTCTTTCAGATCGGCACATTAAAATAATACTGCAAGAAAATGTGAAAATCATAATATAAATGTTTATAACTCCTCTTAAAATCGGCTGATTAAGCAGAAATTTGCTTCTATACCCTTGATCAGGGTATTATAATTTTGGTCAAAAGTCTGCAGCGCAGTGAAGGAGACATCTCCGACCCCATAAAGTATATATATTCTTCATCAGGATCACCTCGTGAGTCGATATGAGTATGTCCGTCTGTCTGTCTGTCTGTTTCTACACCTGACTGTATGTTTTTACGCAAACTAGTCTCTCAGATTTAAAGCTAAAGAACTGAAATTTTGCACACAACCTTCTTTTGTTTGCAGGCAGAATATAAGGCGGAACGGCCGTAGTCCTTCGACTATATCCTATAGCTGCCATATAACTGATTGATCGGAAACGCCATAACTTTGTTGTTTGGTGTTAAGTAAGAGGGACTTTCCACACATGTTATATTTGGCCAAAATATCTTATCTACAAAATTTCTTATGGATCGGACGACTATATCCTATAGCTGCCATATAACTGAACGATCGGAAATGACACAACCTTTCTATTTAAAGATGCTTGGGGCTTTTTCCAAAATTTTTATTAGAAACTTGATTCGATGCTGAAATTCTCACAAAAATCGTCCAACTATACCCGATCCGATATATATATATATAATAATTGAAGCTGCTACCTAACTGCAAGTGTTTATTACTCGGCTCCGCCCGAAGTTAGCTTTCATTTCATGTTAAAAAGATGGGACTCAGTTCAGATTCCCTTTTGGGCAATCTAATCCGATCTGCTAAATTTTATAAGGAACGGCCGACAATATCCTGCCATATATCTTAACGTTCTTAATGGCACAACCTTGCTATTTTAAAAGATGCTTATAGCTGTTTCCAACATTTTTATTAAAAAAATGAATTGATGGTGAAATTCTCATAAGGATCGGAAAAGTATATATGATGCAATAAATATATATTAAAAATATATATTGCTACTTAACTGCAAAGGTATATCAACTTCGTTTCCGCCGGAAGGTAGCTAAATAAATAGTTTGGTTTCATAACGTTTACAACTAACGCTATAGAAATATGCAATTTTTGGAGCGGTAGGAAAAGATTATAAACTAATGTCGTTTAGTTTGAGAGCAATTAAAGTGACAGTGACAAAATATTACGGTTAGGTGGGTTTTGCGGTTAAAAAAAAATCGATTTTTTTTATTTTTTTATTAAATTCTAAAGAATCTTGAGCATATTCTCCCAAATTTACAAGTCGATTCGAATAAAAGTTTCAGAGATACAGTCCTGAAAAGGTGGACCGAGCGTCCACTCAGGTCAATCGAGGTCAAGCGTTTTTCTCAAAACTGTGTTTTCGAAGTCGGTTGTTAAGATTTCTCGGAAACTATCAACCGATCTTGATCAATTTTTGGACACGCCTTCGAGATACGACTCTCTAGAGCTTGAACAAAGAATTTTTTTCCGTTGATAACAACAAAAAAAATGTTCAAAAAATTTAACCAAAATTCTAATTTTTTTTGCAAAAAGGTGTCCCAAAAATCCAATTTTCACTTGTTTTTTGTTTGTTCAGTTTCTAGTTTTAGGTCTGTACTAAAGGAAAATATTTAGTTTTTCCATTTCAAATCATTCTGTCAGGAATTGTGCTGTCAACGCGAAAGCACCTTTTTTCCTAGGGGTCTTGGGAAATGATGTCTCACTGGCTGACGGCTTAATATTTTTTTAATTTCACAAATTCTTCTTTAAATATGTATATTATGTTGTATTATATGTATGTATATAAGAAACTTACAAGTTGCAATCAAATTTTTCATTCTTTATATAAAAAAAAAATTTTGAAAGTAGTCAATTTTTTGGCCGCGCAAACCCTCCTAACCCCTTAAATCTTTCAACTTGCGGTAATGAGAAAATTGGAGTAAGCAGCCAAAGTATCTTTATTTATCAGACTCTACTCTTGAATACGCGTCGATTAATGAGCAATTGATGTGTTCAAAAATGATATCAGATATTTTGGGTGGGGCATGAGTGTGTGAAACACGAAGTTAAGTTCCAAAGTGTGTTTTTACACCCTTGCAGAGGGTTTTATAATTTGGTGTAAAGTGTGCAACGCAGTTAAGGCAACATCTCCGACCCTATAAAGTATATATATTCTTGATCAGGATCACTCCCTGAATCGATATAAGCATATCCGTCAGTCTCTCGGTTTCTATACAAACTAGTCTCTAAGTATTATAGCTATCGACTTCAAACTTCAATATGAGAGACTTTTTCGCATAGATACATACAGAGGGACATGCCATTATATCGACTATATATAGCGTTGCACACATTTGACCAAAATTATAAGGGTCTAAAAAAGAAAGTTTGATCATTTATGTCATTAATTTAAATTATTTTAATAAAGTAAAATGATTGTTTTCAAAAAGGACAATTTTAAATGATCTGAAAAACAGATTTATTCTCTGGCGGCATGTTCATCATTATAATTGTTTTAATTGCTCGGATGTGTTGCTTAAATTAATATGCTGTTTCGTCCAAATGTGTGGTACTTGTATGGTAAACAAATACTACTATGTAGTATTTTTATTAGGCGGGTCCATTTGTATTTTACAAATCATGTTGTAAGCCCCCATCAAAATCGGAAAAATCGGAAATCCCTCGCCGAAAAGGGTAAAGTTTTTAAGCTGTCACAGCTGTATGTTTAAGCAGTATAAACAAGAAAGAAAAGCGAACTTTGAACGGAGCGGAAGTTGAAATTCCCTTGCAGTTAAGCAGCAGCTTATATTATTAGAAAGAAAAATTAGATTAGAGGCAGAAAAATTATGCCAATTCCGATCGTTTTACGGCAACTACAGGCTATAGTCGTCCGATCCTTTTGGTCTTAAAGAAAGTGAAATAGATTCTTAAAAAGCCTTTTCAACGGTGTAACGTTTGAATATCCTTCTTGATTATAAAGTTATGAATTTTTAATTAACAAAGTTTTTTTAATTTTTTAACGTAAGCTTAAATCGTTAACTTAAGATATAGTCCTATACGTGGAGCTCTGAATTTTGTACAGCCACCAGTGAGGCTTGGTGTTACATACACATACATATGTACATACGTGGATGCGTTTATTTGATGGGGAACTTATTTTTGAGCTTGTTCATATATGAGTGCAATAATCTTAAAAATATGCAGTAAATCCTTTCAACTTTTACTTTATTTGAATAAATAAAATCTCAAGTTTGGCGGAGGAATTTTTAGAAGACTTATATATATATTTATACCCTTGCAGAGGGTATTATAAATATAAGTCTTCTTATCGGAATTGGAATAACTTTGGTGTTCTTAAGGTTAGAAAGACGGGATTTCATACAGATTCTATTTTGGGCAAAATAATTCGATTTTCCATGTTTCATAAGGATCGGCAGACTATATCCTATAGACGCCATATAACTGAACGATGGGAAATGGAAAAACCTTAACTGCAAGGGTATATCAACTTTGGCTCCGTCCGAAGGTAGCTTTCCTTTCTCTGGTTATACCCTTGCAGAGGGTATTATGAATTTGGTCAAAACTGTAAAACGCAGTGATGGAGACATCCCCGACCCTACAAAGGATATATATTCTTGATCAGGATCACCTCCTGAGTCGATATAAGCATGTCCGTCTGCAGGTCGGTTTCTAAGCAAACTAGTCTCGTTTTAGAGCTATCGAGTTGAAACTTTGCACACTTCCTTCTTATGTTTGCAGGTAGTATATATGTCGAAACGGGATCGATCGACTATATCCTATAGCTGTCATATAACTGATTGATCGACAATGCCAAAATATTGGTGTTTTTTAAGTAAGAGGGTTGGACTCTACCACATATCCACATTCCACATATCTTATCTTATATCTTATCTACAAAATTTCATAAGGATCGGCCGACTATATCCTAAAGCTGTCATAGAACGATCGGAATCATAACTTTTTTTTTTTTTAAGCTAGAAAGATGGGTAGGTAGGTATAGATTCCATTTTGAGCATAAGATATAGTCGCCGATCCCGGCCGTTGCTATTTGTATTTATATATCTGCAAGGAACACAAGGATATGTGCAAAGTTTTAACTCGATAGCTCTAAAACTGAGAGACTAGTTTGCTTAGAAACAAATAGACAGACATGCTTATATCGACTGAGTAGGTGATCCTGATCAAGAATATATACTTTATAGGGTCGGAGATGTCTCCTTCACTTTCTTGCACCCTTTAAAAATCCTCTGACACCTCGGACCCTACAAAGTGTATATACTCTTGATCAGATTTACCTCCTGATTCGACATAACGATGTCCGTGTGTTTGTCCAAGATTTATACACATTGTTATTTTCATTGCACGTAGTATATAAGTTGGAACGGCCGGGATCGGTCGACTATATTCCATCGCTGTCATATAACTGAATGATCGAAAATGCCATAACTTTGTTGTGGCAAACTAAACTCGTGTTGTTCAAACTAAAAGATTGGGACTTTATACAGATTTAGTTTTTACAAAATAATCTGATCTACCGATTGTTATAAGGATCGGCTGACTATATCCTATAGCTACCTTGGTATTTTTAACGACGCTTGGGGCTTTTTCCAAATATTTTTTAAAATTATTTAATAGTAAATTTCTCATAAGGATTGGCCTACTATGTACTAACAGATATTTATCTTATAATATAAGCTGCTACTTAACAAGTGTATTTCAACTTCAGCTCTGCCCGAAGATAGCTTGGCTTTCTTTTTTTATCTTTGCTGCATCGTCATCGGGATTTCTCATCGGGAGGTTCAGAAATGATTCCTTCAATGCATTACAAACATCTGGACACATTTAATATACCCTCCATAGGTATAAAAAACCAATTATTAAACATATGTTTAACAAGAAAGGAAAGCTTACTTCGGGCGGATTCAAAGTTGATATACTGTTGCACCAAATAATAAACCAATATATTATATCTTGTAAACTAATAATTGGACACAAACAATGATTGACTAAATAATAATCGAGTATAATGGAAAGAACAATGTGTGCAAAGTTTGAAGTCGATAGCTTGGAAACTGAGAGGCTGGTTCGCGTGGAAATAGACAAACAGACAGAAAGACGGGCAGACATGCTTACATTGACTTGGGCGATGATCCTGATCAAGAATATATATGTTTTATAGAATCGGAGATGTCTCCTTTATTAAAAATCTCATAACGAGGTAAAATTTGAGTACGAACGTGCAAAAATATTCAATAATTTCACATTAAACAAGAAAAGACTAAAGCTATAGTGACAAAAGTGTAGTCGAATTTACCGACTATATGATACCCGGTACTTATAATTTCCCTCAAAACATTTATTAACCTTTCAAAACATGTATTCTCAAAAAATGTTGTATTGCATATTTTAACAAAAAACAAGAAAGAAAAGCTAACTTCCTTGCAGTTAGGGTGCAGCTTATATTATTATATATATCGGATCGTATATACTTGGCCATTTTGAGATGTATTCCAGAATTTCACCATCAAATCAAATGTTTAATAAAAATTTTCGAAACAGCCCAAGGCATCTTCAAAAATAGCAAAGTTGTGCACATTCCGATCGTTCAAATATATGGCAGGTACAGGATATAGGCCGCCGATCCCTATAAAATTTGGCAGATCGGATTAGGTTGCCCAAAATGGAATGTGTTCCAATTCCCAGCTTTATAACCTTGCAGAGGGTATTATAATTTTGGTCAAAAGTGTACAACTTGAGACATCTGTGAATGTGAATGAGACATCTCCGACCATATAAAGTAAATATATTTTTGATCAGGATCACCTCCTGAGTCGATATAAGCATGTCCGTCTGTCCGTTTCTTCTCAAACAAGAGTGTCAGTTTTAAAGCTATCGAGTTGAAACTTTGCACACATCCTTCTTTTGTTGAAAGAAGACCGTCTGTCCGTTTTTACTCAAACTCGTCTCTCAGTTTTAAAGCTATCGAGTTAAACATCCTTCTTTTGTTCCACACATTCCACATGTGATGCAGGTCCCAACTCTATAACTAAAAAAACACCAAAGTTATGGCATTTCCAATCAATTAGTTATATGGCAGCAATAGGATATAGTCGACCGATCCCGGCCGTTCCGACTTGTATACTGCCTGTAAACAAAAGAAGGATTTGTGGAAAGTTTCAACTCGATAGTTTTAAAACTGAGAAACAAGTTTGCTTAGAAACATACAGAGGGACATGCTTGATCCTGATCAAGAATATATATACCTTGTAGGGTCGGAGATGTCTCCTTCACTGCGTTGCACACTTATGATCAAAATTATAATACCCTCTGCAAGGGTAAAAAAACAATCCTGTAGGGAAACAGAATAAAAAGTTTAACTCTTCTCAAAATGGTCCGTTTTTTGTTTTTGTGAACAAAATTCAGCCATATCGGAGTACCTATAGTCAGGAAACTCCACCATAGCCTGGTTAAAATTTAGTATTAGGTTTTATAGTAAGAAATTATCATTATATATTTAAACTCAAATTAGCCGTTCTATGTACTTTATTGATGGAATGAAAATTATAATTTTTTTTACAGGTCACGGCGGAGTTAATCAGCTGGGGGGAGTTTTTGTCAACGGGCGCCCTTTACCTGATGTCGTTCGACAGCGCATTGTGGAACTAGCTCATAATGGCGTCCGACCGTGTGATATATCACGGCAATTGCGTGTGAGTCACGGCTGTGTATCTAAAATCTTATCAAGGTAATTATAAAACAATGCTAAAAGACAATAATGCTTCCTTATAAAATTAACTATTAGCCTTATATTAGTCATATGTTTGAAATTAAGCAGAGGGTATTATAATATTGGTCAAAAGTGTGCAACGCAGTAAAGGAGTCATCTCCGACTCTATTAAGTATATATATTCTTAATCAGGATCACCTCCTGAGTCGGAATAAGTTAGTCCTCAGTCTGGTTCTACTCAAACTTGTCTCTCAGTTTTGAAGCTACGACTTCAAACTTCGCACACATTCTTTTGGCAGTATATATGTACATAAGTCGTACGTCCGGGGTTGGTCGACTATATCCTATAGCTACCATTTAAATGATTGATCGCAAATGCCATAACTTTGGTGTTTTTTAAGTTAGAAAGCTGGGACACATGTTATATTTGTTAAAAAAATCGTACCTACCAAATTTCATAAGGATAGGCCGACTATATCCTATAGCTGTCATAGAAAGATCGGAATGGGCATAACTTTGGTGTTTTTAAGTTAGAATGATGGGACTTGGTACATATTCCATTTATGGCAAAGAATTCGATTTGCAAAATTTCATAAGGTTCGTCTATATCCTATAGCTGCCATGTAACTGAGCGATCGGAAATAACACAACTTTGCTATTTTTAAAGATGCTTGGGGCTGTTTCCAACATTATTATTAGAAAATTGATTCGATGATGAAATTCGTATCAGGATCGAAAGGAAAGTTTACTTCAAGCGGAGCCGAAGTTGATATACCCTTATCAACTTATCAATATTATTATATATATCGGATCGTATATAGTTGGCCGATCCTTATGAAAATTTCACTATCAAATCAATTTTAATAACAATGCTTAAAACAGCCTCAAGCTTCTGTAAAAATAGCAAGGTTGTGACATCAAGGTCCTTCAATCGTATTAGTTTTCCCGAAATAAAGAGTCCCAGCTTTTTATCTTAAAACACTAAAGTTATCCCGATCCCGTTTATCTTAAATACTGCGTGCAGAAGTAAGAAAATTGTGTGAAAAATTTATAACCAGATTGATTAAAATTCTAATACCCTCTACCCTCTGTAATACCCCCTACCCGAAAGAGTAACGTGGTTAATTTGACCCTGCTCTAAGGGTCAAGCTTAAGGCATGATAAAGATATCTTTGATTGTATCAAAACGAACCTTGTAAATCTACTGTATGTAATAAATCATTTATTTCATTTTAAAAAACATTTTCTTGGTGATTCGTTAATTTATATTTCGAAATATATTATGTTTAATTTAATTTTAGGTATTATGAGACTGGTAGTTTTAAGGCTGGGGTTATTGGCGGCTCCAAGCCAAAAGTGGCCACTCCCCCAGTGGTTGATGCTATTGCCAACTATAAACGGGAAAACCCTACTATGTTTGCGTGGGAAATACGTGATCGGCTTTTGGCGGAAACTATATGTACCCAGGATAATGTACCCAGTGTTTCTTCGATAAACCGGTAAGATAAGAGCTATTGAAAGTAGTTAATGGATGCTTGTATATCCTCAACCTCTATTTCTGAACTTGCTGTTTGTTTGCTGTCATGCACGCTTCCGAGTTAACTTCTCCGTATACCTCAACCGGATATTGTCTTGACTGCGAATTAAATCCTAACCTTTCAGCTAATAAAAATATCTAAGTAGTTTTTAGCGTTTATAATTGTGGCGCTGTGCTTGACACGCGACCACAACAAAAGCCACTTTTCTCTCAGGCATCCGGTGCGGCTTTATGACCGACAACATCATCACAGTCTCTTGCCCATGCCACGTGGCTGTTACGTTGTCAACACATGGCTGTTATTTGCGCACTTCCTTTTTAACCGTAATTTATTTTAGAAGCCCGAATTTTTACACCCTTGCAAAAGGTTTTACAGCTGAGACCAAAGCTGAGCAGTCAACATGTATTATTTATATACTTTGAACGTATTTACTCTTCTTTAGGATTACCATTATAGTCCACTTTGCCATGCTATTTCTTTTTTCGGAGATCAATTAAAATCGTCCAAGCTATTTAATTTCATTCGCCGCCACAAACGATATAATTTATTTTTATACCCTTGCAGAGGGTATTATAATTTTGGTCAAAAGAGTGCAACGCAGTGAAGGAGATATCTCTGACCCTATAAAGTATATATATTCTTGATCAGGATCACCTCCTGAGTCGATATGAGCATGTTCGTCTGTCCGTCGGTCCGTCTGTCTGTCTGTTTCTACAAACTAGTCTCTCAGTTTTTAAGCTATCGAGTTGAAACTTTGCACACACCCTTCTTTCTGTTGCAGGCTGTACATAAGTCGGAACGGCCGGATCGGTCGACTATATCCTATAGCTGCCATATAACTGATTGATCGGAAATGCCATAACTTTGGTGTTTTTTAAGTTAGAGGGTTGGGACTTTCCACGTTATTCCATGTTTCCATGTTATATTTGACCAAAATATCTTATGTACAAAATTTCATAAGGATCGGCCGACTATATCCTATAGCTGTCATAGAACAATCGAAATTGGCATAACTGGTGTTTTTTAAGTTAGAAAGATGGGACTTGGTACAGATTCCTCTTTGGGCAAAATAATTCGATATGCCAAATTTCATAAGGATCGGCCGACTATATACGATCTGCTATATATCTAATAATAAAAGATGCATGGCGCCACCTATCGGACTGCGAGTGAACTGCAAGGGTATATCAACTTCGGCTCCGCCCGAAGTTAGCTTTCCTTTCTTGTTAAAGATCAAAAACACCAAGGTTGTGTCATTTTCGATGGTTCAGTTATATGTGAGTTTAAGGGTATATTCGACCGATACCGGCCGTTGCGACGGACAAAAGTCCGTCTCCTTGCAAAGGAAAGAAGGATGTGTGAAAAATTGTTATCTAATTGCTTTAAAACTGCGAGACTAGTTCGCGTAGAAACAGACACAGATAGACCGACAGACGGACATGTAAGTTACATTGCACATATCTATTTTTTCTCTTGACCGTGACGAATTATATTTTAAGTGTGTATATCTTTATTACATATTTTCACCACAGAAATGGGTATAACATATTTTTTCCGTCTGTTGGTCTTTTCGTCTGACCATATAGTTATAAAATTAAGCATGTAGGCTACCTTAATGCCGTTCATGTTGTTTTAAAATTTGTGCCACGTCACATATCGCCCCACATATAACATACTTCTGAAGTGCTAATACAGGAAGGAACTGAAGCTAATTTGTATCTTTAAAACTAAATTCAGTCAAATCGGTCGATTTTTCGGGCGGAGCTATCGATTCCGGGAGTTAAAGTATTGTTTTTAATGTTTTTTGTTTTGAGTGTATCAAAATATTTCATCGATCCGAGTGGTTTATTAATTATATGTAAAAAATGACTTATATAAAAATATATAAATAAGCTAAAGGCCTAAAATTCCAGCAATTCGTACGTAAGTTATCTAAAAAACTATACATTTTTTTAAGTTTATATTTTCGTTAATAATTCAACGTTTCTAAAAGAATACTAAAAATTTTAGCAATAGCTCCACCCTTGCAATAATGTGTCAGTTTATATTATAAGATATTTTTTTTTTTTCGCGGTTCCCACTGCATACGTACCCACCTCTTGTCCAACCGACCGAGGGACGCTGCCGCGTTACGTACGGCGGGAATAATCTATAGATATCTAGGNCGAGGAAGAGTGTTGCACAGATAAGGCGGTTAATATAAGCGATTTAAGATTGTTAGTAGAGCAAAGTGACAAGATGTGGTAGAGACCATTGTAGTCCGAACATAATACCCTGAATGGATCGTGTTGGGCATATGTCGAACTACAATGGCTGAGGAGTAGAGGACGAAAGTTTCTGATCCTTATACTAGGAACGTTAAAATTTAAGCGTGTTAGTAAATGCTGGCTGTCTATATTTCCATAAATAAGATTATGTAGAAACATGACACCCATCATCGTTTTACGGTTTGTTAATGATGGTAAGTTGATTGGTAAAAGTCTACTACGATAAGAAGGGAGGTAAAGATTTGCATCCCAATTAAGTCCCCTAAGCGCAAAAGTAAGGAAGTTTTTTTGTACAGATTCAATGTGATCTTGGTGTACTCCATATTGAGGACTCCAGACACACGATCCATACTCAAGAATCGGACGGACCAGTGATGTATATAACGTTTTCGTTATGTACGGGTCATTAAATTCTTTTGACCATCTTTTAATAAAACCAAGCACACCCATAGCTTTATTAACCATGGTAGATATATGGTCGGTAAATTTAAGTTTCAAATCTAATAGGACACCTAGATCGTTAACCTGAGTTAATCGTTCTAAGGCGTTCACATAGAAAAAGTACATAGCCTTGTGAGGACTAGATCGGTAAAAAGACATAAGTTTACATTTCGATCCATTAAGCTTTAGGTTATTTGCTAAACACCAATTTTGAAGTTTATCCAAATCAGATTGAAGTCTAGACTGGGCGCTAGTGAATTTATACTGAAGGCATAGCTTAACATCATCAGCGTACATAAGTACAAGTGAATTAGTTAAGGCAAGGGGCAAGTCGTTAATAAACAGAGTAAAAAGTAGGGGTCCAAGATGGCTTCCTTGGGGCACCCCCGATGTGGCGCGGACTAAACGCGAGGTACCATCTTCAAAGAAAACACGTTGGGTTCTCCCTGATAAGTAGCTCGAAATCCACATAAGAAGATCAGTTGGGAATCCCAAAAGACAGAGTTTACTTATAAGAAGCGAATGGTTAACAGAGTCAAATGCTTTACTGAAATCAGTGTATATGACGTCGGCTTGTAAGTCATTCCGGAAGCCATCCATGATAAAAGATGTTAGCTCCAATAAGTTAGTAGTGGTGGAGCGGCGCGTCATGAAGCCATGCTGGCACGGAGTTATTATTGAAATACATAGGTGTTGCAAATGTGGGGTGTTAAGTTTTTCAAATTTTCAACTCAAAAATTTGGAATTGCTGACAATTTAGAGATGCCTCTATAATTAGCAGCGTCGGATTTTTCCCCTTTTTTATGCAGCGGAATAATGAAGGATTCCTTCCACATAAGGGGAAAGATCGAAGTTTCCAGCGATAGATTAAAGAGTTTAACAAGCGGTTTGCACAGTGCCTCGGCGCAGTACTTCAGAACACAGCCTGGTACTCCATCATTAAGGCCTGGCGAATACACGGGCTTAACCTTAAGAAGATCCGATAACACACCACTTTGATCGAAAGAAGGGCAAAATATAAGGTTGGCTGATTGGATATTATAAGTGTAAGGCTGAGCTAAACTGCTTCTAGGTGAATAGGTAGTTTGAAAAAACTGTGCAAAGAGATCGGGCATTGCCTGATCAGTGTTCGCATAAGAGTTCTCAAACGTAAGCAGTGGGGGAATCATCATTTATAGGGTTAAGTCGGTAGATCGCATAAGCTTGTAATACGTAGAAAGTACCATCCTTCTAACTTAAATAAGAAAGGACGTCTATTGAATGGGCGGCTCACTTTTCAGTAACAAACCTCCACAATTTTTTTCAAAATTTTAGTTCAATAAATCAAACAGACACACAGATGGACGAACAAGACCATTTTGTGGATTCCGAAATGCAGTAAAAATGGTATTTCATGAAATCCTTCTGAACGAATGTCGGATCAGGAGGTTTACGTACTAATCGACGTGTTTTCAATAGTGAAATATATGTAAAGAAAATTATTTTGTCAGGCGACTAATTTTTAATAGTTTGGAGGAAAGAATGAGAAAAAAACATAGTGTTAATTTAAACCTATATACCTGGTCTATAGAAATATGCACTCATAAGTAAAAAAAATACATAGCCCGCAATCATGAATTAAGTGATATTTTTGAGCAAAAAAATAAAAATCGCAAATATTGATAATTTTTTATTTTTACTTTTTCGCTCTGAGAATAATGGTTATTTCTGATTATTGTTTTTTTCGCTCAGATAATAATAATTATTTTTGATTTATATTTTGTTGCTTAGAAAATCCCTATTTTTATACCCTTGCAGAGGGTATTATAATTTTGGTCAAAAGTGTGCAACGCAGTGAAGGAGACATCTCCGACCTTATAAAGTATATATACAGGATCACCTCCTGAGTCTATACAAGCATGTCCGCCTGTTCGACTGTCTGGCTGTCTGTCTGTCTGTCCGTCTGTCTGTCTGTCTGCCTACGCAAACTAGTCTCTCAGTTTTAGAGCTATCGAGTTGATACTTTGCATACATTTTTCCTTTGTTTGCAGGCAGTATATAAGTCGGAACGGCTGGGATCGGTCGACTATATCCTATAGCTGCCATATAACTGATTGATCGGAAATGTCATAACGTTGGTGTTTTTTAAGTTAGAGGGTTGGGACGTTACACACATGTTATTTATCCTATAGCTGCCGTGTACCTAAACGATCGGAAATGGCACAACCTTGCTATTTTGAAAGATGCTTGGGGGTTTTTTTTTTAAAACATTTTTATTAGACAATTAATTTGATGGTGAAATTCTCATAAGGATGGGCCTACTATATCCTACCGATATATATATAATTATGTAAGCTGCTGCATAACTGCAAGGGTATATCAACCTCGGCTCCGCCCGAAGTACCTTTCCATTCTTCATTACTTAAAAATTAATATTAAATAAAATTAAATAACAGTTATAAATTAGGTGAAAGGGAGCGTGGAAAAATTTTGGCACAAACTGGATATGCTTGGGTATCATGGGAATCTAAATGTCGAATCGGATAGCTCTCTGTAAAAAATAACCCGAGCTTTCAAAAATACCGGAATACTCTAAAAATTCCTCCACCAAACTTTCCATTTTATTTATTCAAATTAAGAACAAGTTGAAATAATTTACTCCATATTTTGAACTATATTGCACACATACATGCACAAGCTCAAAAAAATTTTTCCCCATTAAATATACCCTGCAGTGTCAGTGTTGAGGAGTTCCTTGTGGAACTCTCCATTACCATCTCATACATGAGGAATTCCCCAGTTCTGGTGTATGAAATTCGTGAAGGAATTTTTTATGGGAAGACCTATGTATGCATCGGTGACCTGGGAATTTTTCCCTAGCTGGTTAGGGAATTTCCACAGGAATTCCTGCAAAGAAATGTTAGGGAAGGTGTTTGGTATTTTTGCAAAGAACTCCTTAAAGAACTCTTTGATCGTTTTTGCAAAAAATCCCTAGGAAGACATTTTGAAAAAAATCTTTGTCTATTTTTAGAAACCCACCACACTAATGTTTTAATGTATTTATTGTTTTTTAATTGTAAACTAAGTTTAAATGTTAAGAAACATTTTACAAATGTCATTAACAAACTAACTACATTGTTCTAATTTTACTTACTTTCGTCTGGACTGGGATTCGAACCTCCGTGCTTTTGTTTAATGGACCAACAAGCAAGCCTTTAAGCTATCAAGGAATCACGCGTTGATCGCGACTGACAATAATATGACTCTGATGACTGATGAGTTGTATGTATCAATCAATCTCAATTATTATCAAACCCCCATTTAAAAAAAAAGAATAAATATAAAATTTTACATTGAGATTGCGACATTAAAAAAATATAAAAGTAAACAAAAAGAAAACTCATAATATATATCGAAACCATTAAGATCTAAGATTAACAGGCAGACATCTTAACTATTGAACCATTGGGTTAAAGTTTCACGCGAAAAATATTTAGAATCACAAGAGTATGTGATCATACTCTCCCTTTCCGCTCACTTACTTTGCTGAAAGAATTTTTTTCTCTCATCGACTGCCTTTGCATTTTCTATTGTTTTTAAAGACGTTTCCTCTCACTCTTCTCTCAGTGTGTCCTTCTCTAACGCTGATGAATATCCATGTATGTACATATGTATGTATGTGTACGTAACACCAATTGGTGTCCACTTATAGGAATATATCTTGAGTTAATGAATTTTGCCAGATATAAGCGATGTTTAAAAAAAAATTTGTTTCTAAAAAAATTGATTTTCAATGTACATCTGATCAATACTTAAAAAACCTTTTCAACGGTGTAATATCTTTCTTAATTATGAAGTTAGGAAATGTTTAATTAACAAAGTTTTTTTTAATTTTTTAAAGTAAAATTAAGGTATTTGAGAAAGTTGTAGAACAAAAGTTGCTCATATTTTAGTAACAAGCATTCGAATGCGAATATTCTATCTAAAATATTATATCTTGGCAATAAAATGTGTCCACCGATGGCCCCACTTTTTTTACTGATTCAAAATTTTTTTACTTTCACACTATTTTCTTCTAAACCAAACGAATTTTGAAAAATGTTTTGACAAAAATTATCTAATTAAAACAATACCATTCGATAGGTGTATAATTCATTCAGATCGGATTCTTACAGAAAATTTTTAATTTTTCGGCTATATAAAGAGTCTCCCCGCCACCTCGTGGACGGCCGTCCACAGTAATAGTAGCATCATCGCGCACACTATGTAGATTCGCGTCCACACTAATATACTTAGAAATAAATAAAATAACACCACGTGGTGGCATAATGCACCGTTGAACTAGATGTATCCTACTAATGCGTATAAGTAGAAGTGACGGTTTTCATTGTTAGGGGTTGAAAAGGCAGAAGTCAGTGCTTCTAAAATCATAGCACAAGCAGAAGACCCAGATTTTTTAGCCAGGATGGGCAATTTGATATTTGGGCAGTGCACACAATTGAGACATATGTTATCATTCCTAAGCCACTACATGGTGTGTATAAAAGTTTATATTTAAGTATCTATAAGGGCTGGAAAAATAAATTGGTTGAGTGCTATGAAAGTCACTTTATTAAGTGTCTATCCCATGGGAATCTGTCTCTTAGATGGGAATTCTTTCCACCGTTGTACGCACAATTTTTATTCGATTGAATCACCACCCTAATCATCGCTCAAGTGCCATTGCATCATACAATGTCGCGTTATGAAATGTTGGTGATTATGCTATGAATTACCCCTGCTTGGTCAGACTCTACGCTATCATCGGTTAGTCACATGCCAGCCTATGACGGTGGTTCAGAACAAAAGTTAAAATTGTGTGCCAATTCGAATCGAATTGATTCTGTATGGCTACACGTGTTGGGTGCGGTTAAAATACAAATTTCTATTAATTTTTTTTAAATTTATTCTAACAAAAAATCAAACATTCTTTCCAATTACAACAAAATTTTTTATAGCCGGTGTCCGTTTAGTACCGTTTGTCCCATTTTTCCGTCTGGCCGTCCGCCTATCGGTATGTATATTATGCTATAATTATGCTATTTAATATATATAGGAACAATACATTGCTTTTAGATTAAAGAACATCAATAATAGACATTACTAATAAATGATAGAAGAACAGGTCTAATTTCACCGTGCATAACGCAGAATGTTATACGAAGTATGTTCGTCGCTGCCGGACTCAGGTTAATCAGTAAAACATGTATTTTTTTCTTCTCTTCTTACGTTTGAAAACTCGTATGCGCACACTGATCAGGTAATGGCCGTATCTTTTACACAATTTAAAAAAAAAAACGTATTCATTTGCATAAAATTTGACTCATGAGCTCATCCTGATCAAAAATTTATATTCTTTAATGGGTCCGACACGTTTCTTTCACTGCGTTGCACACTTTTGAAAAAAAAAGTATAATACCCTCTGCAAGGCTATAAAAGTATTCTTACCTGGCAAGTGTTCGATTTTTATACCCATGCCGAGGGACTTTCTACGGATACCATCTTGCGCAAAATAATCCGATCTTCCAAATTTTATAAGGATCGGTCGACTATATCCTATAACTGTCATGTAACTGAAAGATAAGGCACAACCTTGCTATTTTAAAGTTGCTTCGGGCTGTTTCTAACATTTTTATTAGAAAATTGATTTGATGGTGAAATTCTCATAAGGATTGGCCAAATATTATATATTCGATCTGATATATATATAATAATACTAGCTGACCCGGACACGCGTTGCTGTGACTTCTTCACACATATGGTATTTGTAAAAAAATATAGTGATCTCCTTATTTGACTTTCTGCTTCTATAACATTTTAGTACAATAAAGTTATTTACGAACAAAGACGAAAATGTTGATGTTGGTATACAAATTCACTGGAATGAGATTCGAAGGGGAAGTACGTTGAACACAATTATTTAAAAAGTTCTTACACTTGATATTAAGCAGAAATCAATAGGTACAAAATAAAAATTTATCAGATTTATTATTTCCGTTTAAATTTATAACAAATAAATAATATTACAGTATAATATAGTAAATAATATGTGACGCTTAAACTCATGAATGAGGTAGGCAAGGCAGACAGTCTTAAACTTTTAAACATTAATATCTATTTTTTCTAACTATAAATACTTTCAATTTAATTTAGCACCAATCGGTGCACAATATTTTTGGTTAACCTGTCTTGACCTTACACAAATAGATTCGACGGTTTCCCAACACGCAACATATAGTTGCCCATGAGAAAAACATGGATTTTACAAATCTAAACCGCAAATGGACATTGTTTGACATTGAGATTTATTTATAGACATAGCGAAAGCTAAACGAATTGGAAACTGTAGCCTTTTGAAGGGTATGGTAGAATCTGATGGTATCATCGGTATACGTGGCAGCTGGACCACTTTTCCTTTAAACTTTAAACAGCCAATATCGTTGCTTCAAGAATGTTTCCGCTGATCTTTTTGATGATCAAATGCATACCGTTACATAATTGAGGTGGATTCAAATTACGGAGGAGAATAATAGGGAAACCACTCTTTAATCAAATGAATTTCAAAATTAAATCGGAAAATTTACACTTTCATTTTCATCAACAACAGTATCGATTGATTTAAAAGACATCAGATCGGTAACAACTGTTGTATCTGGAAGTTAATTTCCTCAACATCAACGTTTTTGGCTGCCAAAATCGCCCCTTTGACTAAGCCATTCATTATTCAAATAATTATTCTGTATATCCGGGAAAATACTCTGAATCAAGTCATTTTTATCCGGAACAACAGTGCAAAAATTGTCTGGCAGTTTAATGCACTGAGTATTTGGTTGCAGTTCTATTTTACCGATCCCAATATCTAGTTATAATATGAATGCAATTTTCTCTTCAGTCTAAGTAACACGTGGCCGGCTATGCCAACAACAAAAATAAAAAAATTGGAAATAATTGAATTATACTGTATTTCGTTCACTACAAAATAAATTTAATTAATTTTATAGCGTCAACAACACGTGGTAATTATGCTGTTAAAATGTAGCTTATATGACACGTTCGTAGATTTACCATAGCAGCGCTATCTATTGATTAATTACTCAACCCAGTCGAAAGGTAGAGACATCTGTTAGAATCATTTGGAGTTAACAAATAATTGAGACCGTCAAATAATAACAGACAAATAATTAGCAATAAATTAAAATTGCGACTATAATTTGATATTTAAACTATTCTATCTCTCAAGTTGAATAGAACTGCACATGGTGTGCGAATTTTATTATAATCGGTTAAGTGGTTTAGGAGTCCATTGAAGGCAAACATTGTGACACGAGATTTATATATATTAAAGAAGATATGTCAGCTGCTTCAAGGGTTGATAACTTTGGCTCCGCCCGAAGTTAGCTTTTCTTTCTTGTTCATGTGTAATTTTGTACATCTATATAGAATTTTTTCGTCACCAAAATTGATATCAGATATTTTTGGCGTAGCATGTGGATACGTCACGGGTATTTTTTATCGTCAAGATGTGTTTTATAACTTCTTTCGTAAGGCTGACTTTATGAAATTAAATAAGTTAATTTTGGAATTTGATTGGTCTGATTTACTGGCATGTGAGGATATAAACATCGCATTACAAAAATTTTATTACACTTTGAACATATTTTTCGATGCTTGCGTGCAGTGGAAATATCCGTCCGCTTCAACGAATCCGCCTTGGTATACAAGGCGTCTTATAAATTTAAAGAATAGTATGAGTAGACTTTTAAAAAAACATAGATTATCTGGCTGTACAGTTAGTTATTCAAGATACTTAGTAGCTCGGTCCAATTTCACCGTGCATAACGCAGAATGTTATAGGAGTTATATTCGCCGCTGCAGGATTCAGTTTACTCAGGATCCGAAGCAGTTTTATAACTTTGTAAACACTAAGCGTAAACATGTATCTTTTCCCCCACTGCTTACGTTTGAGAACTCTTCTGCGAACACCGATCAGGCGATGGCCGATCTCTTTGCACAGTTTTTTCAAACTACCTATTCACCTAGCAGCAGTTTAGCTCAGCCTTACACTTATAATATCCAATCAGCCAACCTTATATTTTGCCCATCTTTCGATCAAAGTGGTGTGTTATCGGATCTTTTATCGGACCGTGTATTCGCCAGGCCCTGATGGAGTACCAGGCTGTGTTCTGAAGTACTGCGCCGAGGCACTGTGCAAACCGCTTGTTAAACTCTTTAATCTATCGCTGGAAACTTCGATCTTTCCCCTTATGTGGAAGGAACCCTTCATTATACCGCTGCATAAAAAAGGGAAAAAATCCGACGCTGCTAATTATAGAGGCATCTCTAAATTGTCAGCAATTCCAAAGCTTTTTGAAAAACTTATCACTCCACATTTGCAACACCTATGTAGTTCAATAATAACTCCGTGCCAGCATGGCTTCATGAAGCGCCGCTCCACCACTACCAACTTATTGGAGCTAACATCTTTTATCACGGATGGCTTCCGGAATGGCTTACAAACAGACGTCATATACACTGACTTCAGTAAAGCATTTGACTCTGTTAACCATTCGCTTCTTATAAGTAAACTCAGTCTTTTGGGATTCCCAACTGATCTTCTTATGTGGATTTCGAGCTACTTATCAGGGAGAACCCAACGTGTTTTCTTTAAAGATGTTACCTCGCGTTTAGTCCGCGCCACATCGGGGGTGCCCCAAGGAAGCCATCTTGGACCCCTACTTTTTACTCTGTTTATTAACGACTTGCCCCTTGCCTTAACTAATTCACTTGTACTTATGTACGCTGATGACGTTAAGCTATGCCTTCAGTATAAATTCACAAGCGCCCAGTCTAGACTTCAATCCGATTTGGATAATCTTCAAAATTGGTGTTTGAGTATGGATCGTGTGTCTGGAGTCCTCAATATGGAGTACACCAAGATCACATTGAATCTGTACAAAAAAACTTCCTTACTTTGGCTCTTAGGGGACTTAATTGGGATGCAAATCTTTACCTCCCCTCTTATCATAGTAGACTTTTACTAATCAACTTACCATCATTAACAAATCGTAGAACGATGCTGGGTGTCATGTTTCTATATAATCTTATTTATGGAAATATAGACAGCCAGCATTTACTAAAACGCTTAAATTTTAACATTCCTAGTAGAAGGACCAGAAACTTTCGTCCTCTACTCCTCAGCCATTGTAGTTCGACATATGCCCAACACGATCCGTTCAGGGTATTATGTTCGGACTACAATGGTCTCTACCACATCTTGTCACTTTGCTCTACTAACAATCTTAAATCGCTTATATTAACCGCCTTATCTGTGCAACACTCTTCCTCGTAATATCTTTCTCCTAATCCTCGCTTATCTATCTCGGATCTATTCCCGCGATTCGAGCCGTACGTTACGCGGCAGCGTCCCTCGGTCGGTTGGACGGGAGGTGGGCTGTACGTATGAAGTGGGAACCGCGCAAAAAATTACTACTTTTGATGCCAAGCTTAATCAGTAGATTTTTAAAAGCCGAATGAAATAACGTTATTACAATAAATCAACAATTTTTAATGGTATGTTTAACGAAATAGGTAATGTTTGAGTGACTTTATATCCATAAGCGGAGAGAACACGAGATAAGTACTGGGTAATATAGTGGGTAAGCCCACACCGGCATTAAATTCTGCTGTGTTTATGTACGACTTAATTTTCAAACCAAGAAATCAATCCCTTATAAACCTTATAATAATTTTTTTTATCAAAAAGTCTGCATAAAACAATAACTTAAAAAATTACTTGTGTATATGTTAAATTGATGTTTTGTTTTAGTATTGTACGAAATAAGGCTGCTGAGAAAGCAAAGCACGTCCATCATCATCAAACGCATCATGTGCCGCAAAGCCTTAGTGGAGGACCTGTAACCACGGAAAGTCTCGACGGCAGCACAGGTACAAATGGAGACCCTCAGGCTCCATGTGGTACAAGTACTAGTAATGGAAGTACTAATTCGGCAAATACAAACTCAACGACAACTACAATTCCTCACGGCCCGGTACCGACAAATTCTACTACTGATTCGACACATGCTCCAACAGGACAACTCAACAGTAATGGCAATGCCACTCCTAATCATACAGCAACTGAACAACGCACGGCCGGATATAGCATAAATGGTATTTTAGGATTACAACAGGGTCATCTTTCCCATAACACTAATAATATGAACAGTGCCAACAACAATGGAACAGATCCTAATTGTAAGCGCAAAAGAATAGAAGTCCATGGTAAGTTACTTATACACTTTCAAGAATTCTTTTTGTTATATCATCGATTTTTTAAAATAGAAATTTATTTTACTATTTTAGAAATATTATTTTTACCCAATAAAGGATAGTTATAAAATAAACAAAATATTGTTAAATTTATTTTTATTACATCGTGTTTATAAAATACAAAAGTAAATTATAAACAAGAAAGGAAAGCTAACTTTCGGCGGAGCCGAAGTTTATGTACCCTTGCAGTTGAGTCGCAGTCCGCAAGGTGGCGCCACGCATCCTATATTATTTGATATATAACGGATCGTATATAGTTGGCCGATCTTAATGAAATTTGGCATATCGAATTATTTTGCCCAAAGAGGAATCCATTAAAACTCCCATCCTTCTAACTGGAAAAACAACGAAGTTATGGCATTTTCGATCAATCAGTTATATGGCAGCTTTAGTCGACCGATCCCGGCCATTCCGACTTATATACTACCTGCAAGGAAAATAAGGATGTGTGCAAAGTTTCAACTCGATAGCTTTAAAACTGAGACTAGTTTGCGTAGAATCCGACAGACAGACGGACCGACGGACAGACTGACATGCTCATATTGACTCAGGAGGGTATAGGGTCGGAGATGTCTCCTTCATACTTTGCATACTTTTCACCAAAAATCATAATGCTAGGGTATAAAAATAGCAAGGTTGTGCTATTTCTGATCGCTCAGTTACATGGCAGCTATAGGATATAGTCGGTCGATCCCGGCCATTCCATTCCCGGCCTTAATACTGCCTGCAAACAAACGAAGGATGTGTGCAAAGTTTCAAGTCGATAGCTTTAAAATTAACAGACTTGTTTGCGTAGAAACAGGACGACGGACATAAGAATGTTCGTGCTTATGTCCGTCCGTCCGACTGTCTGTATGTTTCAAATTAACTTTCCTTTCTTGTTTTTTTTTAATTTTCTCTTTATATAAGGAAGGAAATTCCAAGCTAGAGTTTTTTTTATTGGATACAATTTTAAATTGGGCGAGTTTCAGAATTTTTTTGTGCCTGTCGAATTGTTTGCAAATAAATTCAATTAAATATTTATTTATCTATCGTGATGATTTGCATATTACAAAGCCCATAAAAACTAGATTTTACTGATAACGCCCTATACTTTGAATGAAGTTGGTTGGGAATAAGTATTTTCTACCGCATTCTTGGCTACATGATGAAATCTTTTGGCGGTTGCTAGATGCGCCGCTGAGCAACCTTTTATAAAATAAAGAAAGTACATGGCTATATTATATTTATATTTTTTATGTTCTTGACCAGCATTAACAGTCAAGTCGATATAGCCATATCCGATTGAAAAAATTCTGCCTGCAAGAAATTAAGGGCTCCATGCAAAATCTCATCTACATCTGTAGCTTTTATAGTCTCAGAGTAAAATGCACAGAAACAGACATACAGTCGAACATGCTTTTATGCTTTATCAACGTCCTGATCAAGAAAATATGTACTTTTTAGAGAGAAATATATAACGTTTTTAGATTTAATCAGTTGACCAAAAATAAGACACATGGAACGCACCATCCTTCTAACCTAAAAACCACAAACAGTATGAAATTTCCCATCAATCAGTAAAGTTCCGAATTTTATACTGAGTGCAAGCGAAAGAAGGATGAGTGCAAAATTAAGAGTCCACAGCTTTAAAAATGAGAGAAAACAAGAAAGGAAAGCTAACTTCGAACTAACTTGCAGTTAAGTAGCAGCTTATATTATTATATATGTATATAATACTAGCTGATCCGGACACGCGTTGCTGTGACTTCTTCACACATATGGTATTTGTAAAAAAATATAGTGATCTCCTTATTTGACTTTCTGCTTCTATAACATTTTAGTACAATAAAGTTATTTACGAACAAAGACGAAAATGTTGATGTTGGTATACAAATTCACTGGAATGAGATTCGAAGGGGAAGTACGTTGAACACAATTATTTAAAAAGTTCTTACACTTGATATTAAGCAGAAATCAATAGGTACAAAATAAAAATTTATCAGATTTATTATTTCCGTTTAAATTTATAACAAATAAATAATATTACAGTATAATATAGTAAATAATATGTGACGCTTAAACTCATGAATGAGGTAGGCAAGGCAGACAGTCTTAAACTTTTAAACATTAATATCTATTTTTTCTAACTATAAATACTTTCAATTTAATTTAACACCAATCGGTGCACAATATTTTTGGTTAACCTGTCTTGACCTTACACAAATAGATTCGACGGTTTCCCAACACGCAACATATAGTTGCCCATGAGAAAAACATGGATTTTACAAATCTAAACCGCAAATGGACATTGTTTGACCTTGAGATTTATTTATAGACATAGCGAAAGCTAAACGAATTGGAAACTGTAGCCTTTTGAAGGGTATGGTAGAATCTGATGGTATCATCGGAATACGTGGCAGCTGGACCACTTTTCCTTTAAACTTTAAACAGCCAAAATCGTTGCTTCAAGAATGTTTCCGCTGATCTTTTTGATGATCAAACGCATACCGTTACATAATTGAGGTGGATTCAAATTACGGAGGAGAATAATAGGGAAACCACTCTTTAATCAAATGAATTTCAAAATTAAATCGGAAAATTTACACTTTCATTTTCATCAACAACAGTATCGATTGATTTAAAAGACATCAGATCGGTAACAACTGTTGTATCTGGAAGTTAATTTCGTGAACATCAACGTTTTTGGCTGCCAAAATCGCTTCAAAATCAGATCGGTAACAACTGTTGTATCTGGAAGTTAATTTCCTCAACATCAACGTTTTTGGCTGCCAAAATCGCCCCTTTGACTAAGCCATTCATTATTCAAATAATTATTCTGTATATCCGGGAAAATACTCTGAATCAAGTCATTTTTATCCGGAACAACAGTGCAAAAATTGTCTGGCAGTTTAATGCACTGAGTATTTGGTTGCAGTTCTATTTTACCGATCCCAATATCTAGTTATAATATGAATGCAATTTTCTCTTCAGTCTAAGTAACACGTGGCCGGCTATGCCAACAACAAAAATAAAAAAATTGGAAATAATTGAATTATACTGTATTTCGTTCACTACAAAATAAATTTAATTAATTTTATAGCGTCAACAACACGTGGTAATTATGCTGTTAAAATGTAGCTTATATGACACGTTCGTAGATTTACCATAGCAGCGCTATCTATTGATTAATTACTCAACCCAGTCGAAAGGTAGAGACATCTGTTAGAATCATTTGGAGTTAACAAATAATTGAGACCTTCGGAGTTAACAAATAATTGTGACTGTCAAATAATAACAGACAAATAATTAGCAATAAATTAAAATTGCGACTATAATTTGATATTTAAACTATTCTATATCTCAAGTTGGATCGAACTGCACATGGTGTGCGAATTTTCTTATAATCGGTTAAGTGGTTTAGGAGTCCATTGAAGGCAAACATTGTGACACGAGATTTATATATATTAAGATATATGATCGAATATATTTCGCCGATCTTTATGAGGGATTCACCATCAAATCAATATTCGTATAAAAATATTGTAAACAGCTCCAAGCATCTTTAAAAATATCAAGGTTGTGCCATTTCCGATCGTTCAGTTATATGGCAGCTATAGGATATAGTTGGCCGATCCTTATGAAATTCGGCAGATCGGACTACTTTGCCTAAAATGGAATCAGTACCAAGTTGTGTCATTTTAACTTAGGCTAGGTGGTTGGTGGCTTATATCGACTCAGCAGGTGATCCTGATCAACAATATATATACTTTATAGGATCGAAGATGTCTTCGTTGCACACTTTCGACCAAAATTACCCTCTGCAAGGGTATAATGAGTATGCACAGAAACAGACTGGCGAACAGACAGACGATCATGATTATATCATCAGGAGATGATGATTACCAAGAATATATATACTTTATAGGGTATTTCTTCTTTGCTGCGTCGCACACTTTAAAAAAGTTTTAAATAAACGTAAAAAAAATTCTTTTGAGTGAAATGAAATTAACGTGCGTTGAAATGGATAGATGGATTAATTTGAGATGGATAGCCGGACGGACTAACATATCATGGTTTTTGATGTTGATCAAAGTATATATTTATACACACAGTATTAGTACACACTCCCTTTCAAAAAAATACACACGAATAAAAAATACCCTTGAACTCTGCGATAAACGAGAATATAAATTCGATTTAACTAAGGGTTGATTTGACTTATTTTATGCAAGTTGGAATTTATTCAACACAGTTTGGTATAAAATCCATTATTTCTAAATGCACTCAAGAGACACGTGACCAACCCACTGCTTCAACCGAAATTCAATGAAAAATATGACATATTTTAATAAAGTTAATGATTTACCCTTTATTATTTTTTAGATGAGAATCGGAACACCAATGTTTACTCAGATGATGAGCTAAAACGACAACGAACAGAATACAACAGCGACCAAGTTTATACTAATGTAAGTACAACCGCCCTAAAATAAAACACTTAAAACAAAAAGGACTCTTTGGTAGATTTTATAGAAGTCATTTCAATCAATTCAGACTCATATACCTCGATACTCATAGGAAACGTCCTATATATGTAGTTTATACCATAAATTAATTTCCTAAAAAAAATATTGGAAGAAGTCACAACCATCTTCAGAAATACTAATGTTGTATCATTTCCGATCGTTTAGTTCTATGGAACAGAATTTAGTCGACCGATCCTTATGAAACGTAGTAAAACAGATAAGTTTGCCCAACATGGAATCTGTATAAAGTTTTCTAGCTTAAACAAGATAGGAAAGCTAACATCGGGTGGAGCGGAAATTGTATACCCTTCCAGTTAGGTAGCAGCTTATATGATTTTATATATATCGGATCGTATGTATTTGGCCGATTCTGATAAGAATTTCACCATCGAATACATTTTCTAATAAAAATGTTGGAAACATTTTTAAAAATAGAAATTTTGGGCCATTTCCGATCATTCAGTTGCATGGGAGCTATAGAATGAAGTCGGCTGATCCTTATGAAATTTGGAAAATCGGATAAGGTTGAAAATTGAATCCGCAGAAACATTCGCAGAAACCCATCCATCTAACTTAAAAAACACAAAAGTTATGGCATTTCCGATCAATCAATAGGAAATAGTCGACTGATCCCGTTCCGTCTTATATACTGCCTGCAAACAAAAGAAGGATGTGTGCAAAGTTTTACCTCGATAGCTTTAAAACTGAGAGACGTGCTTGCGTAGAAACAGACAGGCGGACATATAATATAATATAATATAATATTATAAGACATAATTCGGCTTCGCCCGAAGTTAGCTTTCCTTTCTCCACTGGACCAGAAAAACAATTCCTACTATGTCACAATGTATATAATTTATGAACTTTTTTCAAGATATGGTCAGGTAAATGGTGTATTAAGGATGAACACAAGTTTCTCGCGGAATTGGGAAATATAGCAGGAAATGCAAATAGCGCAGTGTCATACTACGAAACATCGAACGGATACTCAGCCAGCACAATGGCAGGATCTACCACTGCGCTATCTGGTAATGATACATCAATTTTGTACGATAATGTTTCGCAAGCGCAAGGTTCACTCTACACTCAAGCCATCGGTCAATCACTCGGTAAGTCAGTACTTGTTTTTTACATTTATTTTTTTATATTTTTTTTTATATTTTTTGTTTTTGTTTTTTATTTATGTTTTTTATTTTAACCGATGTAGGAAACAATTCACTGACACCTTTAGTGCCTATAAGTTTGCATGATATGAAACATAGCGCAAACACAGTTCAAGAACAAGCAATTACACCTTTTTACACAGGTAAGGGAAAGATTTATTTAGATATATTAATTTACCATTATGAACGGTAGTCCACGGTAGTGAACGGTAGTCCGAAATTAGAAAACGCGAGTTAGCGTGCGCGAGAAGACGCAGTACGTACATTGCCAAAGAATTATTTGTTTTAATTAGATCGTTTTTATCTAAAAATTTTTGACAAATCGTATTTTTGTAAGAAATTTGGAAATAGTGGGGTCGCTCTATTTATCAGATAGAAAAGTTTTGATCAGATGTAAAAGTTTTGAAAGTAAAACGATTTTTTCAAAATATCCCAGGTTAATAAAATGTATCTAGGTTGTCGATCTGTGTGTCTTTTATCTGCTTGTCTACTTCTCTGTTTGTGACTTTGTGTCATTGCTTTATATTGTATTTCAAAATTTTGAAATAAAACAAGAAAGGAAATTTGGGGCGGAGCAGTTAGGTAGCAGCTTATATAGAATTTCACCATTGAATCAAGTTTCTAATTAAAATTTTGGAAACAGTCCCAAGCATCTTTAAAAATAGATATAGAAAATAGACGTTCAGTTATATGGCAACTATAAGACATAGTCGGCTGATCCTTATAAAATTTGAAAGATTCGATAAGATTACCCAAAATGGAATCTAGTCCCATCTTTCTTACTTCTCCTAAAATACCAAAGATATGCTAATTTCAATAGTTCTATGACACCTATAAGATATAGTTGGCCGATCCTTATTGTACATATGATACATTTTGGCTAAATATAACATGTGTGGAAAGGCCCAACTCCCTATTTTATGGCCTATGGCATTTTCAATCAATCAGTTATATGGAAGCTATAGGATATAGTCGTTCCGACTTCTATACCGCCTGCAAACAAAGGAAGCATGTGTGCAAAGTTTGAACTTGATGGCTTTAAAACTGAGAGACTAGTTTGCGTAGAAACAGATAGACATAAAAATGTTGGAAACTGCCCCAAGCAACTTTTAAAATAGCAAGGGTTAAAATACCAATTCCGATCATTCACTTACATGGCAGCTATAGAATTTAGTCGGCCTATCCTTATTTGGCAGATAGGATTAGGTTCCTTTAAATAAAATCATCAGAAAAATCCGTAAGATGAATGGGTGCAAAGAACTCTGCAAGGGTTTAAAATGGGACTTTCTCAGTGGAAAAACTAGACAACATTTTTTTCTGTGGGAAATTCTTTAAAAATCGATTTTTGGATCGGGATGGGAAATACCAAACGAAGTGTTTTTGAAAAAAGAATTGGTGTAAAGAAAATTATTTTTTCCGATGACAACAATGTTCCCACTTTCTTAAATTTGGTTAAACTAAAGTGTTTAATATTCACACAAATTTCTCCCAAGCCAAAATACTTTTGATAAATGTTTGGATAAAATTGATCTAATGAAAACAATACCTTTTATTTGGTACAGATCGATGGAAACAGAAAATGTTTAATTCTTTGGCTATATATAGTGTCTTTAAGAGCTAGCTAGCTAGATAGCTTCCTTGGGACACATGAGATGTAACGAGAACTAGGTGCGAGTAAAAAGAAACGTTGAGTTCTTCCAGATAAGTAGCTCAAAATACATGCCAAGAGATCAGTTCAGAATCTGAAAAGACTGAATGCTATATTATAGTAAATAACGTCTTTTTGAAAGCCATACCAGTAGTGGTATATGGCCAATATGTTGGTAGTGGTGATATTATGTGCAGAACGTGCCGAATAAGAATATTTTTACATTAATATTTATATATATAAGTATATAAATATATATATAAATATTTTGTCTGGTAACACCAATGTGCCCACTATTTCCAATTAAGTCTCCCAAACCAAACTATTTTTGGCTAATGTTTGGACAAAATCCCTGTAATGAAAAAAATACCTTTCATTTGGTATATCACTCATTCAGATTGAACTCACACAGAAAATTTTTAATTCTTCGTTATAAATAGTGCCTTAGCGCGCCTGCTACCAGCAGGGCATGCGTGTCGCCACCTAGCGGATTACCGTCCGCTGTGATAAGTAGCATCGGATGCACTTTTTCCCTTTTTTATACCCTTGCAGAGGGTATATTTGGTGAAAAGTGTGCAACGCAGTGAAGGAGACATCTCCGACCCTATAAAGTATATATATTCTTGCATGTCCGTCTGCCCGTATCTACGCAAACTAGTCTCTCAGTTTTAGAGCTATCGAGTTGAAACTTTGCACACATCCTTCTTTTGATTGCAGGCAGTATATAAGTCAGAACGGCAGAGATCGGTCGACTATATCCTATAGCTGCCATATAACTGATTGATCGGAAATGCCATAACTTCGTTGTTTTTCAAGTTAGAAGGATGAGAGCTTCCATGGATTCCTCTTTGGGCAAAGTAATTCGATATGCCAAATTTCATAAGGATCGGCCGACTATATACGATCCGCCATATATCTAATAATAAAGGATGCGAGTCGCTACCTAGCGGACTGCGACTCAACTGCAAGGGTATATAAACATCGGCTCCGCCCGAAGTTAGTTTTCCTTTCTTGTTGTTAAGAGGAATAATGTTAGATTCCTTCCACATAAGGAAAGAGATCGAAGTTTCCAGGGGTAGATTAAAGGGTATAAAGGGAGGTTTGTACAGTGCCTCTGCGAAGATCTTCAGATCACAACCTGGTACTCAACGGGACCTGGCGAATACACGGGCCTAACCTTAAGCAAATCCGGTAATAAACTACTTTTATAAGGTCGGCTGATTGGATATTATAAGATTATAGCTGAGCTTTAATAGTAAGGAATACGTTTGACAAAACTGTCGGCCAGATCGGTCATTGCCTATGACATTCTACGTTATGTGTAATAAAATGTATCTAAGTTAATATTTATACCTGCACCAGTAGGCATTTCATCTGCCAGTAGATCGGACTAGAAAAAAGTAGAAAAGAGAAGTAGAAAAGTAGAAGTAGAATCTTTTCCTAGTAGAAAAAAAATCCAAAAACTTTTGTGTATACATAGTTTCATAAAGTCTAGCTTACAGAAGAAATGAACTTTATGAGTTTTAAGTTGAGGCCAATAAAATTATTGGTTTTCATTAAGACCCTAAAAGTGGGATCAGTTTTGTTATTTCAATCTGATAAGAAACACAAGCTCAGCAGCCGCTCAAACAAATTCCTAACGTGGTTAATTTGACCAAATGACATGTCTAATAGGCGCGCGGGAAAGTCATTATGCGTGTTATGTAATAAAGACGGTATATTATTAATATTAGACAACAAGAGTTCTGGATGATTTTAGTGAATTAAAAAGCGAATTTGGTGTCTACAGAAATTAGAACTTCTCCTCCCCATTGCGAAGGTTGATCCCGTCTAAAATTGGTTTACTTACTTGAAAAAATACTATAAAGTGGGATGAATAGAAATAAGTATTCAAATACAGTTTCGGAAGTTTGATACGTAGCCCTCAGTATTCTAATAATTAAGAGTTGGTGAAGAAATTAGTTGTTTGCGGCTGAGGAAGATGCTGTGAAAGGATGGTCAGTGACTCTAACATGTGGGAGCTTCATTACCCTGTTGGGTGACATTTAAGGTGATTTTTATTAATGGCCCCGATGGTATCTCTTAAAGTGATTTGGAATTTAACGGAGGGTATATCGGAAATTTACCCATTTATACAGAGAAATTCGGAAAATACTAAGATACTAAGATACTCCAGCCCTCGGAGTAATCAGATATATGAGCAGCTGAATAATTATTGGCTGTGCAGGCTGAAGATTATTCGTCACAAGCCCAGCGCGCTTACTAAGCTTTAGAGACTCATTTAGCAGCTGAATACTACTGAATTGTGAATAAAGTGAACAGAGTTGGTCATTGATTTTGCGAAAACCACTAATCAACTCTTTAAATTCCCTCTTAGTGTGCGGCATGAACAATCTCATTTTGAAAAATCTATATGAGTCTATATAAAAAACTGTCAGCACTATCTCATATAGTCCCTGAGATCCGGCGGAACATAGTTTCAAAGGGGGCGCCGGCGGACGCATAATTTAATATCCCAAGCCCAAGGGACCGTGATATTAAGCCAATGTGGACGGTGCTCACGTTAAACCATTCCGACTTTCAGCCCCTGAGATTCAGGTGTCTATACAGGCAGACGGGCATGGCTATATCGGCTCGGCTGTTAATGTTGATATACATATACTCTAAAAATATCATAAGGATTGGCCGACTATATCCCATAGCTGTAATATAGCTGAATGATCGGAACTTTGATGTTTTGTTAGCTATGTGGATGGGACTTTCTACGAATTCCATTTTGGGCAACCTAAAATCCGATCTGCCAAATTTCATAAGGATCGGCAGACTATATCATAAAGCTGCCATGTTACTGAACGATCGAAAATGGCACAACCTTGCTATTTTTAAGATGCTTGGGGATGTTTCGAATGATTTATTTTATTTTTATTTGATTTGATCGGCCAATCCCATATAGGATATACATACTTCAGCTTCGCGCGAAGTCAGTTTTCCCTTCTTGTTTGCTTTGATGCTGGAAAGTGAATAAGCATTCGGCTGGCTACTAAGCTTGTCTCTCTGTGAAACCCACACGTTGCAGCGAGCTTATTTTTATCAACTCGTCGCCCTGATCAAATATATATTTGCGTTATAGGGATGGAGATGATTCTTTTAATGCTTTACAAGCATCTGATCAAACTTAATATACCATGCAGCGGCATAACAACAGTCGTTGAGTTTTACAACAATCTTTGAGTCTGTTTTTCTTAAAAAATATTAATTGGATAATATAATATAAACATTTTTTATTTAATTTCCGTCCTTTTAGTATTTTACTATTAAGTAAAAGAGTAGTATCAAAAGAGAGAGTTACAAAATATTCGCTTTTGGCCACAAAAGTTTCATATATTCTTAGTTTGTATATTTCATCTATAAGAGAAGCACAGAAATCAAATTCGCTCAAAAACTCGTCAATTTCTTTAAGCTCGGAGAAATGCTATTGAATGTTTTATTAATTTAAAGAAGCCAGTTAGATCAAAAAAATCCTTTTGTTTACTTGTTAAAGGGTTCTGTTGGGCCAAGCAGCCACCAAAGAAAACATCTAAAATAATTATAATATGCTAAGCTGCAGCTGTTGTTATCAGCATGTTTCGTCTCTGATTGTCCCCAGTTTCGCATGCGCTTTATTGGTATTTGTAGCGTATGCGCTTTGGGGAGCTTTGGTTGAGCTTCTGCGCAAGCTCTTGGTTTTGGGTTGTTGTGATTTGGAGTTTATTGGAGCCGCATATATTAGGGTTAAATTGAGCCCAAAATAAATATATGGAAACTATAATTTGAAACGTGTATAGTTATTCGGCTGCTATTAAAAACTACTAATAGCATAACATTGGTGACCCCGACGTGATCTTATCCCGGTTTATTATTGTGATCAGCATTAAAAGTGCAAAGAAAACGCCCTTGTTGTTGTTGCTACAAGTTGCATTTTAATTGAAGAATGGAGTCTGGAGCTGAGATTATTGGAGCTGCTGCCGCAAACCGGGAAAGGATGCTGCGGAGAAGAGCAGAGGTGGCCTGCCAGGAAATGGAGGCGCTGCATCACAAGGTGAAGGCTGCAGCGCGGACTGACGATTCTTCCATTATGGCGCTGGAGTCGGTGGAGAAGCGTTTGCGTGAGCGGTTCACAGCGCTTCAAGAAGAGTTGGAGGAGCTTAATTTTAGCGAGATCGGGAGTGATCTGTATTGGAAATTCTCGCAGCTGGCGACTGATTTGGAAGTGGAAATTCAGGTGGAGGTTGCCAAGCGCTCCATGAGAATCGCTGCCCACTCCACACTTCTCGACGGTGCCAGCGTATCGCCAATGCCATACAAGCCAGCCCCCTCCTTGCCACCGTTGCCGATGCCAACATTCAGCGGCGACTATGCCGAGTGGCCGGATTTCTGCGCCCTTTTTAAGACCACGATTGACAGTCATCCCCACCTAACGAAAACGGAAAAGCTCCGGTGGCTCATTTCATGCCTGCGCGAGTCAGCCTTGGATACGGTGAGAGCTCTGGAAATTACTGACGCGAACTACGATGTGGCCCTTGACCTATTGCGCAATCGTTTTAGTAATCGGCGTTTAATATTTCAGTCTCACATTAATGAGATCCTGCAGCTTCGTGTGGTCGAGCCAGGGTCTGTTGCTACGTTGCGGGAGCTATCGGATCGGTTCAATGGGCATATGCGGGCTCTTATGAGTTCCGGATCAGCTGCCGAGATCCAAGGATGTTTGCTTATCCAGATTATCCTGCAGAAGTTGGATCCAGCCACAAGGGCCAAGTGGGAAGACACTCTCGCCGGAAGCAACGACAGCCTTCCGTCTTGGGAGTCCATGGCACGATTCTTGGAGCAAAGGTGCCGGACTCTTGAATGCGTCGACTTTTCTTTGGCGGCGTATCCACCAGCTAACCAAGTTGGCCGTGGTAGATATTCAAATAACCGATCGTCGTGCATGGTTCTTAACGCCCGTCCTGCTCTATGCGCCCTGTGTGGTATTTCGGTGCACGAGCTTCCTTCTTGTTCAAAGTTTAGTGCTTTGACAATTGAGGAACGGTACGACGAAGTGCGGCGTCTGGCTCGCTGTTTTGTTTGTCTGGAGGATGGCCATCTCGCTCGCGGATGCTCAGCTTCCCGCTGCTCGACGTGCAATCACCGTCATCATTTGTTGTTGCACCCTCGCAGGCAGATTTCACCCGCACGAGTTTCCCGTCCCATCGGTGCCGTGTCTGTTGCGAACTCATCCCGCTCAATCAACCCTGCTATGAACCCGAATCGCAATGCTGAGCTAGTGCTCCTGCCAACAGCCAATGTGCTCGTTCGTGGTCGATCTGGAGCCTTCTTGCCTTGCCGAGTTTTATTAGATTCCGGTTCACAAGTGCACCTCATCTCGTCTCGGCTGGCGAATGAACTTCAGCTTGGCCGTTCCAAATGCTCAACAACGGTGGCCGGTTTCGGCGGCGCTGGGTTTGAAACGGATGGAGCATCCGTTAATGTGTGCTTGAAGTCCCGCCTTAGCACGTATTCAGTGGAAATTGAGGCTGTTGTAGCTTCACATATAACGGACTATCAACCTAGCCAGGACATAGATGCTTCGCGCTGGAAGATTCCTGGCAATATGGATCTAGCTGACCCTAACTTCCACAAAACGCAGCGAGTGGACCTGTTGATTGGAGCCAGCTTATTCTTTGACCTATTGTCGGCTGGTCAAAGCCAATTAGGTCACGGGCTCCCCATTGCCCAGAATACTCGATTTGGCTGGGTGATTTCTGGACGCGGTGAACTATCACGGGATGTGACGTCGCTCTATGCTAGGAAAGACAACCCACGGAATAACCACTGGAATGATGTGACTGCTGCCCCTTCCGACATTGTTATTGAAGGCCCACCCTTCAATGGGGGGAGGATGTTGGGCCAAGCAGCCACCAAAGAAAACATCTAAAATAATTATAATATGCTAAGCTGCAGCTGTTGTTATCAGCATGTTTCGTCTCTGTTTTGTCCCCAGTTTCGCATGCGCTTTATTGGTATTTGTAGCGTATGCGCTTTGGGGAGCTTTGGTTGAGCTTCTGCGCAAGCTCTTGGTTTTGGGTTGTTGTGATTTGGAGTTTATTGGAGCCGCATATATTAGGGTTAAATTGAGCCCAAAATAAATATATGGAAACTATAATTTGAAACGTGTATAGTTATTCGGCTGCTATTAAAAACTACTAATAGCATAACAGGTTCGAAAATAAAAAAATAGTGTTAAGGAGAAAAAAAATGTTCCTGAATTTCATCGTGGGTGGTTTTGTCTAAAATCTTTGTTTTTTTGTTGCTTTATGATAGCACCACCATGAATTAAAATTCATCCTAGTTTAATAAAGGCGCCACTTTTAATGTACTACGCTTAAAATTGTTGTAAAAACTATTGTTAGCCGTAGATATGGGCAAGGAATTTCTGTAGCAATTTTTAAACGTTTTTTTTTTATATTTTCCAGTGCAATATTACAATATTTAAATAAAGATGGACATTTAACTATTCTTTCCGATTTTTTTAGCTGGATCCAATTTAATACTTAATTGAAAACAATCTTTCAGTTTTAACAAAATTTTGATACACTATTTTTTTCCAAATGGCTTTTATTTATAAGCATACATATGGAGACGTACATGTCTTTATAAAAACATTTTCTTTAAAGAATCGCTTTGCATAAGCCACATTAATGGATGCTGACGCATGGCTACTGACATTAAAAAAAACATGAACAGATATGATACTCGGTACTTATCTTTTCCAACCAAACTTTATTTAACCTTTCAAGGAAAAGATTAAAAAAAAATTTTTTTAATTATTTAACAACTCAAAAATGGTCCTTAAAAAAATGGTCAAAAAAATATCCGATCGTTCAGTTATATGGCAGCTATAAAATCGGACAACTATAGTCTGATTTATTAGATCTGATAAGTTCGTCCAAAAGCAAATCTGAATCTAATTTCTCTAATCTAATTTAAAGCTCTAATCTAAATCTAAAGCTCTAATTTTTTTTTTTTATATCCGATATATCGGATTTGGTTGAATGGAGTGTCGAATATTAAAACTATCTATTTCATCTTTTACATTTATATATTTTTTGAGGAATTCTAGTCTATCTTCCTTATAACAACAAAAGTTGTTTGTTGTTGTCTGATGTGAATGGAAGCTGAGAATATGTATATTCTTTATAAACTAAATATTTTTCCTCAGGGTTATATTATTTTACTCAAATAAATAATCCCAATTTGTAAATAATGAGGCTATTATTTTTATTTATAAGTGAAAAAAATAGTATAATTTTTTTAATATATACATCAGCTTTAGCCTTCGACGCAAACTACACTCAACTGTCTTTACTAGAAAATGAACCAACATCATCAGTTGTACAAGGAAGCATTGTTTTAACGGAATCCTCCAACTCAGACAAGCTGGGCCGCCAAAATTCTTCTAGAATTATGTATACCCATACCGAAAGAAATGGTAATCGCGAAGGTCTTACAAAAGAATCAAATGAAGAAGTATCAAGTGGAGAATATAATGTCCAAAATAAGACGACAAAATCTGAAAAGCTCAGTATAAACACTGACATGCAGGAGAGTAACCTCATAAGCCCGCATGTTCAACAGACAACAGCAGGACTTATAAGGGGAAGCAGTCAAATTGAAAATTCGACAACACATGCCCCTTCTCTAATCCTTCTTCAACCGAATGGAGGAACGTCATCTTTATGTATCAACGCACCTGATAACCCCTTAGAAATTGAAACGGGACTAAACAGTAATATAGGAATTTATTCATCAGCAACAACAATGTTACCCAGTTTTAATCATTATACCCCAGGCAAGTTGGCTACTTTCGTTTAAGTCTCACGTACCCACGGAAATATTATAAATTGTTTCTTTGCACTTAAACATCACCGGTGATGGAATAATTTTTTAATTTTTATTCTTTTTAATATAGCAATTCTCCTATTTATATTTGATATCTGNTGTTCTTGTAGGTAATTTAAAATGGAGGTTTTCAAATTTGACTGGGAGGAAAGAGAAATAATATTATACAGACCATTATAGTTCGAACATAAAATCCTAATGGGATCATGCTGTGCATATGTCGATCTACAATGGCTTAAGAATAAAGGACTAAAGTTTCTGGTCCTTCTATTCGGAACGTTAAACTGTAAGCGTGTTAGTAAGTGCTGGCTATCTACATCACCATTAATAAGGTTGTGTAGGAAAACGACACCCAACATTGTTCTACGGTTTTTTAAGGAGGGTAAGTTTATTAGTAGGAGTCTACTATTATACGAAGGTAGGTAAAGATTTGCGTCCCAGTCAAGTCCCCTAAGAGCAAATAATAAGAAGTTTTTTTGTACGGATTCTATGCGGTCTTGATGAACACCGTATTGGGGACACCAGACACATGAACCGTACTCCAGTATCGGGCGGACCAAGGATATAAATAAGCTTAATGAAACTTTTTCCAGGTCTTAATAAGCTAGGACATAGGACAATAATAAGCTAGTAATTAAGGGGGGATTTTTTTTTCTGACAGAGCTATTTTTGTAGTCATGGATTATGGTCTTAACTTAATATATACTTAGTATATATAGGGTTTGTATACCCTTGCAGAGGGTATTATAATGAACCCTTTGAAGTATATAATATTCGTGATCATCAACACCTCCTGAGTCGATTTAAGCTTATCCAAACTACATAATCTCAGGATCGCCCGATTATATTCTATAGACTTTACAACCATAATTGCCAAAACCGAACGATTGAAAGTGACAAAACTAAAGTACTTCTAAAGTACGGCGTCTTAAGACGGCGAAGAGAGTCGGCCAATGTTGCCCAGTGATGTAGAAGCAAAACGTAAAGTACTATGAGAAATCTTTTAAGTGCCAATAAATTAATGCGTGGCCCAATTGATGCAAATGTCCTAGAAGTCAGTATAGAAAATTGATATACAAATTAGTTTACATGTAGATTGACAACAAATCGAAAATGAAACTAGCTAGTTAGCTTATTAGTTAATACCATGAGATATGAAGTGATTAGATTACGCGGATGTGAGTTCACAAAATTGAGGACAAAGAGGAGCGAATGAAAAATACATCATGCAGCGCCGACGAAAGCGAACATTAATTTTTCTTCTCTAATTAAACTTTGCGTCTCTGAGCTCGCCGAAATGTCATTCTTATTTACGCATTACGTTTAGAGTAGTAGAGCCAAGTCAATAATCTGAGAGAGTTCCGCACGGTTTTCCCTGGTGGTGGACTCGACGCCATCTAAAACAAAACTGGAAAGATCTCTTTTCCAATAAGCATTGCACCAGAAGTCACAGTAAAAGCGCAAATCTAGTGAATGCCATCACATATTCCTTGGCCTTAAAACCATAAATTAGGCTATTGCAAAAATACAACTAAATGGGACGAATGCTGTCTCTTAATTTCGAGAATGTCTAGAAACCGTGGTGAACCACGGTTTTAATCACTGAAGGTAGTAGGCTGATACGCGTTTATTAGTCCAGACTATTTGGGATCTTACCAACTTTATGAATTATTCAGATTCTTGTAATTTTTTCTTTCTGTTGCGCCTTCAATTAATAGTTGTCTAATTCCATATCCCCTAGAGCTTTCTTGAACATAAGCAACCGAATATGATTCAAGATTTCGTCTAGAGCAAGGATGCCCAGTCCCATTGCTCGCGTTCCTCCATTGTTGTTTGATTGCTCCATCATATGGATAGAGCAAAATCATATACGTGGGCAAAGCAAATTACAATAACAGTTTTGCATAGCTTAACAACACTTAACTCAGTTTCAAAAGTTTTCGTCTCAGTGCAAAGGCAATTTGTTGTTAGATTGGAAATAATTGGATTTTGGATTTATTTTGGATTTTGATCTGTCATAAGCAGTGCTTGGGCACCCCTGGTCTAGAGTTATGACTTATACTGGTGGTGACGTCTATTCCTTCTTGAATCTTATTCTGTTTTGGTAAGAAGTGAAGCTTAAAAGGGAAATTGGTAGCTGACAAAATGCATCCGAACGTTCACTTAACAATCGGTCAACAACCTTATCTTAAGATAACGAGCAAGTTGGGGTCTGGATTCCGGTAGTGGTTGAGTTTCTGGGAGACGCAACGAAAATAGCGGAGCAATATTTATTCAAAAAGATGGCGTTCGGATCATTCCTTAGCCTGAAGGCTAAGAGGGAAACCGCCTTCTCTGAAAAGCAGGGACGAAATAATTTTCTGTGGGTTTGTTCAAGCGTCGCAAATGGGTTGAGATAGTGATTTTACATTTATCTTACCCGGCTTGCTTTATAAGGCCGGCACTCCTAAGACCAGATGGCGTGATCCCTGATTACGTTAATGCATTTGAGGAGATTTTTTGGTGTGGTAAAATGATCGTGTACACGCTAGACAGACCATAATCTTAGCATCTTTGGCCCTGACTTCCACAGACCGCAGCGTGTGGATTTACTGATTGGAGCCAGCCTGTTCTTCGACCTGTTGTCAGTTAGCCAAATCCACTAAGGTCACTTCCTCCCCATTCGCGATTTAGCTGGCTGGTTTCTGGACGCGGTGACTACCAGCTTAGCAACTACCCTATAAATCGCCTGCTTTCTGTGTTAGTGAGGAGGCTGGACTGCCCTAAGCAGCAGGATAAGAAGCAGAAAATATCCCAATTTTCGATTCGATCCCCATTCGATTAGTCTGTTGGGGGCAGCTATGCTTGGTCAAGTTCATAGAAGAACTTGTTATGCCTAAGTCACTTTCACGATTGGATGGAAGCGATGCTACCAAGTAGGTAGCACCCACGGAAAAAATCATTACCAGAATGTGTCGGCTGTCCCTTTCAGAATTGTATTGAATGGGTTCCCTTCAACCTGGGGGAGAATATTGAGCCAAGCAGCCACAAATAAAGCTACCAACAAAGCCTTTCTTAGCTGTATCTTAAAGTTCTTAGCTGTTGATAATGACCGGCTGCTGCTTTATTTTGTTGAGCTAAATATATATTGAATTGAATTGAACTGAACTAATTGGAGCTCCCAAAAAGGTGATAGCGTTACTGGTACTTTAGCTGAAAGCCAAGTTGAGTCCTCTTTTATCAACTTTAGACTACGTATGCTAGGTAGGAATTGTATGGTGAAAGTACATCAAGTTGGGCCCAACTTGTTAAAATTATGGTATTTTTTACAAATTTTTCCATTGCAACAAAGATTGAGAAAAAAAATATTCCAAAAAGCAATCTGCTAGTGCTTTTTTTTCTTCCAGCATCTTAACGCCTAATTCTCAATATGTTTGCCACCTACGGTTCTGCCAACAGAAATCGACACTGGTTTAAATCTGAAGATGCTTCATTTAATCACTCCTCTATTCTCTTTTATTATTCTCTCTTTGGCTGCGCATTATTCTAAAAAAAAAATGCTTCCCAGCTCAGACAGCTTTTGATTGAATGAAAAAAATAAACAAACAATGCAAAAAAAATTAAAATCTTATTTAAAAAATTAATGAGCAAGCAATGAGAAAAATCCAAAAATAAAAGTAAAAAAAATGACTCACTAAAAAATTAAATGCCAAACAAATGTATTAGAAGCAAACCGCAATAAGAAAATTTTTATTTTATAGTTGTTATACAACTGAATGATCGGAACTTTCATAACTTTGTTGTTTGCTAACCTATAACATTGAGACTTTATAGTGATTTTAATTTGGGCAAATTAATCCGATCTGCAAAATTTCATGTTTTTGATCAACCAACTATATACGAAGGATTAAGCTATATATGATCCGAAATTGATTGTAAGCTTGTTGTATTGTAGTCATTTTTGAGAGTTTATAAGTTTTTATACTCTGTACTTTTAAAGTACAATGAAATAAGTAATTAAGTAACAAGGAAAATAATATGTGGATGCCACTATTCCCCACTTTTAAGCAATTGTCTTTGATAAACAATTCCAAAGACCAATCTCAAGTTCAGACAAGTCAGGCGATTTGTAGAGGAGGTATAAACTTTTTCTTTACTTCCCTATTGGATTGTTTCAGTCGTTAAATCTGTTTTGAAAATCTTTCGTTTGAAAAGTAAGTGAAATTAAAAATAATCTTAATAGAAAGATGATTGTGGATGAAAGAAAAGTGTTGTTTCTGGATGATCAGCATCTTTCTTACCACTGTCATGGTCGTATGCCATAGCCACTTTGGTCGTAAAATGTTGGCGGCCTTAGATTTGGCTTCCAACCAACGAGTGCAATGAAAGCTTATAAAGAATCAAAACACTTAATTAAGTATCTTTTTATTATTATTATATTTTATTGTATACGATACAACTCATACGCATTTTATTCAAATGTTAAAATTTTCAGGTTGTAGTTCTGTTGTACCCAGTTCAGATTACACTTATAATCCTGCTTATACGCAATATGGGGGCGCATATGGATCATATGGATATGGGGCCAGTGGAGGACTAATAAGTAAGTATTAAATAATAATAGAACGTTTATAGTCGAGTTTCTTGACAATACTATAATTTTAAAAAGTTATCGCAATCTAAGTTATCATTTAATTAGACCTCAAGTATGTAATCATGTTCCTCAGCATTGATATTTATTTTCAATCTTAAAAACGAGTTATGGTTTCTTTATCACTAAACATGTTAGTGAAGCTCCCTTGTGGGCTTAAATAAAATATAGATAAATTATTTAAGATTTGTGGACAATAATTTTTGTCTTCTATTCAGTCCGTCTTTTTGTTTTTGTTTTCGCAAACCTCAATATAAACACTCTTACAGTAAAACAAAATGTGAACATTTTATTATAAAATGTGATAAAAAGTAATAAAAAGGCCCAATCTTCTATCGTCAAAAAAGCAGTTCAGTTTCAGTTATATCAGGCAGCTTTAGGACATAGTCAGCACATCTTTGTGATACTTAGTCGGTCGGATCAGTTTGACCACTTCATTATCTATAGAGTATCCGATCCTTCTACTTTTAAAAACTCTAAAGTTGTGCCGTTTACTATCAATCAGTTAATGATCCTTGTAGAATTTAGGATCGGATTATTTGCCCAAAATTAAAGAATGGGAAAATTTTGCACCTAGTGCCAAGACCTAATAGCCCAGCTCTAATAGACGACGCCAGAAACAGAAATCAGTCATATCACCTGTAAGAACCTGACCGACTGACCGGAGCAAGCAAAACCAGCGAGCTCAGCTGAAATTAAATACCAAGCGATCTTAGTGAGCAGACCCAGAACTAGTACCTAGCACGTACATTCTTTAAGATTACGTGCTTTCTTTAACATTGACCTTATTGTACGTACTTTCATTAACATTAACCAGCTTACCATACTTAAGCCACAAAATATGTAATTCTCTGATCTTAGAAAAAATATAACCTGGTCCATAAAAGAGATAGTTTTGAATACAGAGTGAATCGGTTTGTTACTCAGTATCATCTCTTGGTACTTAAAACTTACCTTAACCAAATCCACATATACCTAAGGCAAACCAACTAGGACCTTAATTTTACCTTAGCCAAACCACCACCACTTTATACCTCTCACATCAACCTTAGCCTGACCACAGCAAGGCACTTTTTATCCCGAGCAGACCCTTGAATTAGCCAGGAAAATATTAGTCAGTCCTTCTATAGGTTTTGACTACGACTCCGGGACCTACCGTTACGCCTACGAGTTCAAGTTCGACGATAATGGCCGCATATTGCTCTACGGACGAACAATAGTTATTAAATTATTATTAAAGTATAATTATTTAATGAAATGCACAGGTGTTAGTTAAAAAACAGCGCTCTTTAGTAATTAATTTAATTGAAGGTAGATGTTTGATAAATATAATTTACATGTTGAAATCCATGTGGAGTTTTACTATATTCTTTAGCAGACATATAACTAAATAATCGGACGTAATATATTCTTAATTTTTTTGATAGAAATATGAGACATTTACAAACTTAATATGATAAGAAATTGGTGTAGATCTGAAAATCCCATAAGGATGAACTGTTATATCCAATAATTGCAATATGTTTCTTACAATAAAACCGACAACGAACGGATACCATTACCACATGCTTTGGACGCGCCCGAAGTTAGATTTTCTTCATTATCTTTATTAAAATACAATTTAATTTCAAACAGATTCATCATACTACTACGAAAGTGGACAAACGCAATCGGCATTAGCTCAAGAACTCCGCTCACCATTAGCCGCAACGCGAGCCAACTCATTAGTATCGGCTGCATCGCCTGGAAGTGGTAGTGCCTGCACCAAATCGGAATCCTCAGACATATTCCTTGTTTAATGGATAAAGGATAAAGCTATGGCTAAGAATTATATTATTTTTTAGCTAAAGTTTCGTTATTATGTTTTTGAACCTAACTGAAAATGACTCATAACCATTTTCTTGCAGCATTATAAATTAATTATATGCTTATTTTGAAGGCAAAGATTAAATCAAAAATATTCCAAGATCATTTGCAATTTTTAAAAAAATATTAATTAAGATAATAACACTATTAAAAGAAAAACGTTTTCTTGCAATTGCTTAACCTATTTGAACAGGTAATCATACTCAAATAAATTTGCATTTATTTATTTAAGTTAAACATTTAAATGTTTGCAATATTTTAAAGAAAGTGAAAGGACTGCCAAAAAGTAAAAAAACTTCACTTTTCATGCAAGGTACATATTTTTTTATGTATGATAAAAAATACCAAACCATCCACTACGGAGAAACCAACCAAAAATCACAGGAGTTTTTTAAAAACTTATTATTTTTATTGTAATGTTGAAACATAACTGGATTTCTGTAAATAATAAATTCGTATATTATTTCAAGATGCACCTATAAATATTACTTAAATAACAATAAAAAAAATTTTCATCACAAAAAAACTATTAATACATAAGTGGAAAATTATCAATAGTGAAAAATTGTTCGCACGAAAATTGTTGCGTTTTGTATTATTAAAATAGGTTTGCCTATAATTTTTATTATTTCATTGTCAATATTAAACTTTCTGTCACCAAAGTTATAGTTAAGATATCTGTATGAAACTAGACATTAAAATTGTGTCGTTGTGGTTTCTGTCGTTTCCTAACAGGAAGCGCTTACTTCGACCGAACCGCTCCAATGAGTTTGTGAGTCTTATTATTTTTCTTATTATTATTTAGTCAATGACAATTATAAGATGCAGTCTATCGATCGATCGAGTTGCGAATTTTTTCGTTCTGTAGGTTGTCATTGTAAAATGGATTCTAAAGAATTTTGTGTATGTATTTATATCAAAAGCCAAATATTTTACAAAAAGTTTTATTAATTCCCAAATAGAATCTTTGCCATTATGCATTATGGCAGCAATAAGATATAGTCGAACGATACGGACCGTTCCGACTTATAAACTGCATGAAATAAAAGGATGTGTGTAAAGTTTGAAGTCGTTGGGACTTTCCACACATGTTACATTTGTTTAAAATATATCAATCTATGCTCACGATATATATATCGTGAGTAAGTCCGGCGGCTGAAAAATTCTGCAAAGCGTATGCATACCGGTGTTTGGCGACGAGTGTCGAACGCAACCAGAGGTGTGTCCCTAGGGGTCCATGAATCAGTGACGACGGCATCAAAGAAGCAAGGAGCGCCGAATCGGCACCAGGCACCAAGACCACGTATCCTGCCAGGCGAGAGCTTGGTGGGGTGTTTATATTGGCACCAACCCGGAACGGTGACTGGTGAACGACGTAAGGACAAAAGATCGACGGCGGAGTCGAGCAGAAGCCTCCTGTTACGCTATTAATAGTTTTTAGTAGCAGCCGAATAAGTAGACGCGTTTCAATTAAGATTTTTAATATTTTATTGTGGGGTTCAATTTAAAACCGCAGCCGCTCAAATCAATGCCAAAAATACAAGTAAGTAAAAAATTTCATTGACTAGAGACAAGGAGGGGAAAGCACACAAATACAAGATGAGTTAGTGTGCAGCACCTCTACAAAAAAGCTGCCAAAAGCCCATGCGCTACAAATACCACTAAAGCGCATGCGAACGGGGGAGAAACAAACAAACTCCTCCGTTTCAGAATTTGTAAATTATTTCAATTAGCTTCACCTTTAGCTGATTGGTCCAACATCCTCCCCCCTTGAAGGGCAGCCGATACAATCTTGACACCGCACGCTTAGTCATTCCAACCGCTGTCTTCAGTATGACTACACGGTTCACTCTGTCACGCCCAGGAACCAGCTCCAGTATCTTGGCCAGAGACCACTTCTTGGGGGGTAGATTCTCATTCTTCACCAGGACTATGTCACTAACAGAAACAACAGGTCCAGGGGTGCGCTATTTGAAACGCTGCTGCAACAGCGTAAGAAACTCCTTCTTCCAACGCGCCCAAAAAAGTTGCTGCAAGAAGGACAGTCTCTGCCACTCATCCAGACAGTTAAAGTTTAGGGCAGTAGGGTCTGGTGCGATGAACGTTGAGGGCGGGCCACCATTTAGAAAATTAACCGGAGTTAGCACATCTAGGTCCGCAGGATTTTCTGAAATCGACACAAGGGGTCTAGGATTAATGATTGAGTCTATGGTGCATAACAAAGTCCCGCAAGAATTGCGTTACCAACTGCACGATATAGATGGTGTTCACCGTCTTTACTGCTGCTTCCCACAGACCGTCAAAACGGGGAAAGCGTAGAGAAATAAGCCGACACTCGATAGATTCCGAAAGGCAAAAATCTTGCAGAGAAGTCTGGTGATCCTGGCTGAGCAATCATCGCTTCAACTCGATCAGCTCATTCCTGGCACCCACAAAATTGGTAGCATTACCCGACCATATCCGTCTGGTCTTACGTCGCGTACGAATATACTGTTGGAAAGGTCCTTGACTAACTTCAAATGGATTGCCTTCGTACTTCGTACCTTAGTTCGAGACTCTGTAGAAAAACGGTCCGCAAAAAGCAACACCTGTTACATCAAAGCTTTGGTATCCTTTAACTCTATCGGTCGGAAGTTCAGCCATGACATGCTCCAGTAGACATGTTGAAACGGTCTTTCTCCCTCCAATGGGCCACTATTGAGAACGAATTTTCGTAATTTGCGCCCGTGGGCTAGATTGCACGTTCTTCTTATGAAAGGTAGACACTATAGCCGAAATGGCCTTTAAGAAGAATGATCGGATGACATCCATCAAAATCCAGCGCAGAGTACCGCAATCGCCCGTCAACACGAAACAAACCAGAATTATCCACAAAAGGAGCAAGCGAGGCAAGCGGGCTTAAGGGTGGAATCAATCTGCGTGATTTTAGTAAGCTTATCTCTTCTTTAAACTCGGTAATTTGGATGAAGCGCAACAGCAGATGGGTTCCTCCATGGAGATCATGGACAGAAATGCCTTCGTGACGGATGCGGTGGTAACATTTGTAAATGTAGGGCGGGAAGCGAGTTGGAAAACTTTGACAATGAGGCGATATCCCTGGGTGGAGCCGTATCCAATAAGGTCCTGGCGCGAAGTTCGATGGTTGCCCTTTCGGCCACTATTGCGATGGGTTAATCATCTTTGGAACCACGAAGAAATGGACGGCCCTGGGACCAAAGCTGGGAACCTCTTGACAGTAGATCAGCTGGGTTGAAGGCAGTAGGAACATGCCACCATTTCATTGCCTTGGTGAGCTCCTGTATGGAAGAGACGCGATTTGAAACAAACACAACCATGTCGCCACCGTGAAGTCACACCAAAAATAATAATCTCCTTTATATGTTCCAAGATCAGCAACTTCATCCATCAGTCTTGCTAGTAACTCAGCCCCAGATAATTCCAGCTAAGGTATTTTCTGAGTCTTTATGGGTGCCACCCGACTCTTTGACTCTTTGACATAACTGCCAAAAATCCGACCCTGACAATACATATACGCAAGCTCCATACGCATCCAAGCTAGCGTCAAAGAATCTGTGGACCTCCAACCTTTCTTGGCAGGGAATGACTAAACGAGCAAACGCTGAGTTTGATCAAAACTGGAACAGAATTTCAACCACTCGAGAGAAGGGATTGAGGAAGACTTTCATCCCATGACAAATTTTCTCTGCACAACGTCCGCAATAAGATCTTTGCCCTGGTGGTGACAGGATCTACCAAGCCCATTGGGTCATAAAACCAAGCGACGGAAGAAAATATGGATCTCCTGGTTGGTTTGGCGATGGGCTGAAGAGCTTCAAAGGAAAACAGCACAAGGTAAGAAGAAGGATCTCATGCTAATCCAAGAGTCTTTGTGAACGGACTGCCGTCGTCAAATTTAAGTATGACTCCCTATCACTTTCGGGTACTCCTTCGAAAACCTCTTACATGTTGGAGCACTATTTCCTTAACTGAAACTGACCCTTGTTCAAAAGGCTCGATGTCTGAGCTTTTATCTCAACCGCTTCGGTCTTCGGTAGACAAAAGAGCTTTTCCTGGGGTGGTTCCAGAAACTACCCGACCAAAAAAAAAAGAGGTTTGCATCAATCAGCAAATCCACACGCTGCCAGTTGGAGACATCTACGTTCGAGTCAGGTTGACGCTCTATGATGTGAGACGCCACAACTGCCACAATGTACACATAATACGTGGATAGGCATGACTTCCGGCAAACACTAACCGATGCTCCATCCATAGTAAATTTAGCGTATCCAAGACCAATCACCTCTTTATCAGTGACTGGCCAGCCGTGATGTGATGAGATCAACTTGTGAGCCGAAGTCAAGTAGCGCTCGAAAAGGAAGAAATGCTCCTGATCGGGCACGGAAGAGAATGGTGGCGGTGGGCAAGAACACTACTTCAGCGCAGCGATCCTGGGTAACAACCGTATTAGCAGGAGGAGCCTGAGAAGTCGCAACCACAGCTTTATTAGCCGGATCCAAACCGGAAGCGGGAATGGTTGTAGTACTAGAGAATTGCTCGCAAGGATGCAATAGAGCATAATGTCGGCGATTGCACGTTGGATGCGGCTGCGGGAGGATGAGCATCGTCGGGCTAAGTGCTCAGACTTGAGACGTATCGTTCTTTAACTTACAAGGCGGGGAACCCTGGTCAATAAAGCACAGCGTGTGCCAAGATGCCGCACAGGGCACACGAAGAAGGCGTAGCATTCAGGAGCATGCACGATCGATTATTAAATGGTCTACGTCGGCCCACCTGATTCGCTCGCAAATGCAGAGCTATGGCCACATCCACAGTCTCAAGAGAACGGTTCCTTTGTTCCTGGAGCCGAGCCAAGATTCCCAATTTCACAGGCTGTCATCCCTGCTTTCTGTTAGAGAGTCTTTCCACTTGGCCTCTGTGGCAGAGTGCATATTTTTGAAGATAATCTGGATGAAGAGGAAAATTATTCATCAGTTACTAAAACGGTTGCGCAAAAGATCAAGGCCAACATCATAGCTTGCGTTAATCTCCAGCGCTCTCACAGTCTCCAGAGCCGCAGGCATAAAATGAGACCAATTAGTTTCTCCATCTTGGTTAAGTACGGATGATCGGCAACGGGCTCAATGGGGGAGCAGGCCTGTATGGAGTAGGTTAAATCCCAGCACCACTGGTACCATCCAAAAGCGAAGAGTTCGCAACAACTCTCATGGAACTCTTGGAGACCTCCACCTGGTTGTCAATGTGCACGTTCGTAGCCAGCTGGGAGAACTTCCAATATAAATCGCTTCCGATCTCGCTATAGTTTAGTTGCACCAATTACTCCTGCAGCTTAGTGAATCGATCGCGCAGACGCTTTTCCATTGACTCGAGGGTAGGTCCCGGAGTCGTAGTCAAAGAAATGTAAATGTACCTGGATTCTGCAAGAGACTGATCGGGTTGACCAGGCGCTTGCTGTGATCAGGCTGGAGTTGACTTAAGATACTTGAAGATTGTACGGGGTTTCGGCTGTTTCGTATCAGCCGATCCTACTTGTGGTCCGTTTCACGGCGAGGAACACTTGAAGTATATTAGATACCGAAGGTCTACTTGTGGTCCGTTTTACACAGGAGCCACTCGAAGTAGGTTCATTGACGCAAGCTCTACTTGTGGTCCGTTTACACAGGAGCCACTCGCAGTAGATAATTTTTAGAGAGTCCGACTTGTGGTCCGTTTAACACAGGATCACTCGAAGTAGGTTGATTTGAAGTGTAAGACACTGAGTTGTATTAAATGCTAAATTATGCACAATTATGGACGTGCTAAAACTAATGTTAATGCCAGGGTCACCCACCTCTGAGTCCGCTGACTCAGATTGTTTGTTCATGCATTTCGGCTTAGCTAGCTGGCTTTGCTTGCTTCGGTCAGCCGGTCATTCTTCCCGCTGATACTGCTGATTTCCGCTTCTGGCGCCGTCTACTAGTGCTGGGTTATTAAGTTGGATATTGTTTTATGCTTATTGCTAATTATTACTTGGGTTATTGTGTATTGCGACATGCTGATGACCATTGATTAGATTAGATTACTAAGTTTGAATATAGGGTAGTAGGTCTTGGCACTAGGTTCCGGGACGAAATCTCGTCTGGGTCACCAAAATAATCAATATTTTTTAATAGCGGCCGAATAAGTAGACGAGTTTTAATTAAGATTTTTGATTTTTTATTTTGGGGTTCAATTTAACACTAAAACCGCAGCCGCTATACAAAAAAGCTCTGAACCTTCGTTTCAGAATTTTTGGATATATAAATTCGCTTGGACGATTCACGGACTTGGTGAGCTAGCCGCGGCATTTGTTGCGAGCATAAACAAGGCAAAACAGTTCGTTACAGGGTATAATTTTAATATTAAATCATAAAATTAGTGCTTATAGATTAAATCAGAAAATTAGCGCTTAAATAAAGTTGCAGGCCCGTGACAAGAAAAAAAATAAAAAACGCAAGCGCACAAAAACAGCCACGACCGTTCGGTATGCCGCGAAGTTCTCTTCGACAAACCTAATTTTGGGAAGTAGCTTGGGTAAAACCTAATTTTAATGGCATTAAACCATTTTTATGATGGCTTTTTTTTATTCCCATACAGAGGGTATTATTTTGTGCAATAGGTGAAGGAGACATCTTTGAATCGATAAAATGCATTCTTCTACGATGCCTGCTTCTACGAAAACTATTCTCTCCGTTTTAAAGCTATCGATTTCAATTTTTGCACATAGTATAAAAGTCGGAATGTTCGCCATCAGTCAACTGAATCCTACAGCAGCCATATAACTGATTGATCGGAAATGACATTACTGTTGAGTTTTTTATGATAGAAAGTTACCGTATAACTAAACAGGGATTCAACATCCTAGCTTAAACTATTGATTCTGTAACTTCGGCGTTGTCAGAAGCCTTAGGAGAAACACTGCTATATAACTAAACGATTGAAAGTTACACAACTTTGGAAAGAATTTGAATAACAAGAAATAACTGAAACCTTTTTATACCCTTGCAGACGGTATTATAATTTTGGTCAAAAGTGTGCAACGCAGTGAAAGTGACATCTCCGACCCCAAATATATATTCATGATCAGGATCATCTCCTGAGTCGAGATAAGCATGCCCGTCTGTCCGTGTGTTTGTCGACTATAGACTTTAAACTTAGTTAAAATTCTAGTGATAGGAGTCTTTTACATAAAAAACGAATCGGACATGTTCATCGTAAGGACTGCAACGCGCCGATTACTCGAGTCGATCAGGAGTTCGAGCGGATCTACAGAACCTACTACTTTAGTACCAACTTTTCGAGTTAAGAGTTTAGGACACCCCGTGCCCCATACAGTTGTACACTAGGGAGGGGGAAGTCAGTCGAAGCGCCTAGACTCAGCACCCGTATTATCAGAGTCCCTGGACCTGCGAAGCACGGCTGTAGCGGAACAGCACGGAACGGGATTTCCTATTGACGTCGTATATGCCTGCCGCCGATGTGGGAAAGTTGGACACTTTCTGCGAGAGTGCACCAGTCCACCCATACACTTTTGCTGGGATTGCGGATGAAGGGGGATAAAGACTGTTGGGCCAAGCAGCCCAGTTTCGCATGCGCTTTATTGTTATTTGTAGCGTATGCGCTTGGAGGAGGTGCATCATAAAGTGAAGGCTGCGGCGCGGACTGAGGATTGTACCATTATGGCGCTGGAGTCTGTGGAGAAGCGTTTGCGTGAGCGGTTCACCGCGCTTCAAGAAGAATTGGAGGAGCTTAATTTTAGCGAGATCGGGAGTGATCTGTATTAGAGATTCTCGCAGCTGGCGACTGATGTGCAAGTGGAAATTCAGGTGGAGGTTGCCAAGCGCTCCATGAGAATCGCTGCCCACTCCACACTTCTCGACGGTGCTAGTGTATCGCCAATGCCATGCAAGCCAGCCCCCTCCTTGCCACCGTTGCCGATGCCAACATTCAGCGGCGGCTATGCCGAGTGGCCGGATTTCTGCGCCCTATTTAGGACAACCATTGACAGATACCCGCGCTTGACCAAGATGGAGAAGCTCAGGTGGCTCATTTCCTGCCTGCGGGACTCAGCCCTGGAGACTGTGAGGGCGCTTGAGATTACCGACACTAACTATGATGTTGCCCTCGACCTTTTGCGCAACAGTTTCAGCAACCGTCGCTTAATCTTCCAGGCTCACATCAACGAGATCCTGCAGTTAAGGGTGGTTGAGCCGGACAATGGACATATGCGGGCCCTTATAAGTTCCGGGACGTCGGCCGAAATTCAAGGATGCCTCCTCATCCAGATCATCTTTCAAAAGCTGGACCCTGCCACAAAGGCCAAATGGGAAGACTCTCTGGCAGGAAGCACTGATGATAGCCTGCCAACTTGGGAATCTATGGCTCGGTTTCTGAAACAAAGGTGCCGTACCCTGGAGAAGGTGGATTTGGCCTTAGCTCCGCATTTGTCAGCGGATCAAGCGGGCCGACGTAGGCCATTTAACAACCGATCCTGCATGCTCCTGAATGCTCCGCCTGCTTCGTGTGCCCTGTGCGGCATCCTGGCACACGCTGTGCCTTCTTGCCCACGGTTTCTCGCCTTGTCAGTTGAGGAACGATACGATGAGGTCCGACGTCTTGCCCTCTGCTTTGTGTGCCTCAAGTCTGATCACCTAGCCCGCGGATGCTTATCCTCCCGCTGCCCAACTTGCAATCGCCGACATCATACGCTATTGCATCCTTGCGAGCGTTTATCTAGCGCCACTTCCATTCCTGCTTCTGGATCGAATCCGGCCAATGTAGCTGGGGTTGCGACCTCTCAGGCTCCTCCTGCTAATGCTCTTGTTGCACAGGATCGCAGCGCTGAAATAGTGTTCTTGCCCACCGCCCACATTCTCGTCCGTGGCAGAACAGGAGCCTTTCTTCCTTGTCGAGCGCTACTTGACTCCGGCTCCCAAGTTCATCTCATCACATTACGGCTGGCCAGCCAACTTCAGCTTCATCGGTCCAAATGTTCTTTAGCAGTGACTGGCCTTGGAGACGCTGAGTTTACTACGGATGGAGCATCGGTTAACGTTTGCCTGAAGTCTCGCCTATCCACGTATTCCGTTTACATTGAGGCAATTGTGGCGTCTCACATCATAGAGCGTCAACCTGGCCTGAACTTAGATGTGTCCAATTGGAAGGTTCCCGCCAATGTGGTTCTAGCTGACCCGGACTTCCACAGAGCTCAGCGTGTGGATCTTCTGATTGGAGCAAGCCTGTTTTTTGATCTGCTCTCAGTCGGGCAAATCCAGCTAGGAGACGGTCTGTTGCAGAAGACACGTTTTGGATGGGTAGTTTCTGGAGGAGGTTGCACCCCGGGAAACCCTCGCTTGGCCGCCTCATGTAGGATGATTCCTGCTGACCCAGCAAACTCTTTCGACGATCGCCTCGATTATCTTCTCCGCCAATTCTGGGAAGTGGATGCCTGCACTGCGCCTATCGTTCAGGCTGCTAAGGAGGAGCTCGATTGCGAGGCCCACTTCGTCATGCACCACGTCCGTCTTGAATCAGGTGCCTATTAGTTCGCCTTCCAATCAAGCACAGTGTGGAGCTGTTAGGGGAATCCTACGCACAGGCTTTGCGGCGGTTCCATTCACTTGAGCGCAAGCTGGATCGTCATCCGAATTTAAGGACCCAATATTCGTCTTTCATCAAGGAATACTTGGATCTGGGTCACATGTCTCTGGTGCCGCAGGCATTGCGAGGTAAGTGCCAGTATTTTCTTCCCCACCACTGCGTCCNTTTTTTTTAAACTTTGCTTTTTATTTATTGGATCTTCTCTTAATTTTGAGACTAACAATAAGTTTTCAAATCTTAACATTAACATTTAACTAACAGTAGACTAAGACTGCATTCTGGTTGCACGTTCCTCAAGACGGTCGCTGGGTGGGTAGGTCATTGCGACGAAGTCGTGATTGGTTACTCAACCTTGTTAGACCTCTCGCCAGGTGGTTAGGGTGCGACAATAGCTTGCTAAAGTACTTTTCCTTCTGTTCTGCGATCACATCTTTGACTGGAAGAATGTTTAAGTCGCGATGTATGTTTTCGTTGCGAACGTACCACGGTGCCCCAGTGATTGTTCTCAAGATCTTCGACTGAGCTCGCTGGACTCTGTCAATATTGCTATTGCTGGCATTCCCCCATAACTGGGAGCCGTACATCCATATAGGTTTAAGTACTGAGTTATACAGCAGGACTTTATATTCAAGGCAAAGGGGAGACCGAGCGTTGATAAGCCAATGAAGGCTGCTGGCTTTTAGCTTTAGGTGGGTTCTTTTAGCTTCTATGTGCCGACGCCATGTGAGTCTTCTATCGAGGTGTACTCCTAGATATGTTACCTCGTTTGCTTGCGGGAGTAGGGTGTTGTTTAGCGTAAGGGG
>JAJJHT010010860.1:0-10521 GCA_021223865.1 Drosophila pandora
TGTTAATGTTTAGCACTGTTCTAGCTTGTCCTTGTATTTTGGTGTTGAAAATAACGCTTAATACTTGATCCGTCTCCTCTCCATATTCCTGCATGATCTGGTCTACTGATGCAATAAATCCATGAAGAGTTCCTTCTTCTCCGGTGAAAGTGGGAAGATATCGGGTCTCTTTCTCGATGTTATTTCTCATTTTTGTATTAGAGTTTTGTGATGTGTGGAATAACTGTTGATTGGCCAGGATTTGGGTGAGAGCTTGGATGCAATTCTGCATTTCCTCTTGTTGTCCGTTTGCCATTTTGTTGGTTTTTATTATTATTTTTATGTATATATATTTTTTTTATTATTCACTTTTTCACTTTAGGTGATTTTATCACTTCTTAGTGTGTGTGTTTTTTTTTTTTTTTTTTTTTTTTTTTTTTTTTTTTTTTTTTTTTTTTTTTTTTTTTTTTTTTTTTGTTTGGTTTTTTGTTGCACAATTATGAATTTTATCTGAGTTTGTGACACAAAATTTTTAAATTTTTCACTTTTTCACTTTCGGTGATTTTTATTATCACTTTTTAGTGTGTGTTTTTTTTTTTTTTTTTTTTTTTTTTNTTTTTTTTTTTGTTTGGTTCGTGGAGACCGACTGCGCCAGTTATATATGTGTTATATATTATGAGCTAATGCACCAAGTGAAATACAGCACTAGTTTGGTAAACTTTATTTATGAATGATTCCACTTAGAGGTTGGTACAAAAACTGACTTAAAACTATACAATCGGTGTCTTATATAGCGTCTTTTGTTTGGGTTTAAGATCTAAGTGCTAGGTGTGATCTGATTTCAGAGTGCAGAGTCTGGTCTTGGGTTCTAAGTGGGGGTGTGATTCAAGTGGTTAAGTGGTTCCTTGTTTATGTTTACATCTTCGGATTGATTCTGCATATTCGTAATTGGGTATTTGTGTTTTATAATTTCTAAAGGTCCGCTATGGTTTACATTAATTTAGATTGCAACGTTGGCCTTATTAGAAGTTGTGTATTAGTGGGTAGAGAGGGGGCTATTGATGATAATTGTATAACTTGCGCGAGGAATCTCTATATATAGCCGAAGAATTAAAAATTTTCTGTAGGCAACCGATCTAAATGAATGATATACCAATCGCAAGGTATTGTTTCAATTAGATAATATTTATTGAAACATATTCCAAAAGTTATTTGGTTTGGGAGAAATTAGGGTGAAAGTAAAAAATTTTTTTATCACTAAAGTGGGGCTGGTGGACACATTTTGGTCCCTAGATAGAACATATTTATTTATATATATATTATATTATATCTATATATATATATTATTTATTTATATATATATTTATATATTCGCATTCTAGAGCTAAATACGCGTCGATTGGTACCTCAATCGACCCGATCCGACATTTCATTCAGAAGTTATTCGAAAAATTCGATTTGTTCTTCTTCTTCAAAATGAAGCCAGTTTGCGTCGGTTTGTCGGTTTGTCTGTTTGCACTATTTTTATCTTAAAAATCATGAAAAAAATTGGAAAATGTTTGTGACTATCATATGAGCAACTATTGTTCTACAACTTTTTGAAATACCTTAAGCTTACGTCAAAAAATTAAAAAAACGTTAATGAAAAAATTTATAACTTTATAATTAAGAAAGATATCAAAAAGAGCTTTACACCGTTGAAATGGTTTTTTAAATATCAATTCAATTTCAATTTCTTTGAGACCAAACGTCTATATAGTACACAAAAAAAATACACTGAAAATAAACTTTTTTTTTAAGAAAAAAAATTATTTTTCAAAATTTGGTCGGCTGATCCTTTTTATATTGCACGTGGAGATAGCTTTTGAGATGACGCAACTTTTGATATATCGCTCATATCTGGCAAAATCCATTAACTCAAGATATAGTCCTGTAAGTGCAGCTACCCATTTTGTACAGCCTCCTGTGAAGCTTGCATTCACTTATACATGTGTGTGTATTTGAATGGCAACTTTGCTTTTTGGAGTCTGCATATATTTGGTCAATACCCTAAAAAAAAATGGAGTATATCTTTTCAGATTTTAGTTTATATATTTAAAAATAAAATCCAAATAAAAAAGGGCTTAAAAAGTAAAACGTAAACATTGACTCAAGTTGGACTCGAACCCAGGCCCTCCGTGTTAGGAACCACGACGCTCTCCACTCGGCTAACCTCGAACTTTGTTGCTTAATGGCACCTTTTGATGTAATTCTGCTTTGTGTTTCAGTGTCTCATGTCTTAATGAGAAGACTCAGAAGATTGGTACTTTAACCGACCCGGTCCGACATTTCTTTCAGAAGTTATTCAAGAAATTCGATTTTTACAGTTTTTTCAAAATTAAGCCAGTGGGTCTGTTTGTCTATATTTTTATACCCTTTCAGAGGGTATTATAATTTTGGTCAAAAGTGTGCAACGCAGTGAAGGAGACATCTCCGACCCTATAAAGTATATATATTCTTGATCAGGATCACCTCCTGAGTCGATATGAGCATGTCCGTCTGTCCGTCTGTCCGTTTCCACGCAAACTAGTCTCTCAGTTTTAAAGCTATCGAGTTGAAACTTTGCACACACCCTTCTTTCCTTTGCAGGCTGTATATAAGTCGGAACGGCCGGGATCGGTCGACTATATCCTATAGCTGCCATATAACTGATTGATCGGAAATGCCATAACTTTGATGTTTTTTAAGTTAGAGGGTTGGGACTTTCCACACATGTTATATTTGACCAAAATATTTTGTGTACAAAATTTCATAAGGATCGGCCGACTATATCCTATAGCTGTCATAGAACGATCGGAATTGGCATAACTTTGGTGTTTTTTAAGTTAGAAAGATGGGATTTGGTACAGATTATATTTTGGGAAAAATAATTCAATATGCCAAATTTCATAAGGATCGGCCGACTATATACGATCCGCTACATATCTAATAATTTAAGATGCGAGGGGCCACCTAGCGGACTGCGACTGAACTGCAAGGGTATATAAACTTCGATATGCCAAATTTCATAAGGATCGGCCGACTATATACGATCCGCTATATATCTAATAATATAAGATGCGTGGCGCCACCTAGCGGACTGCGACTCAACTGCTAGGGTATATCAACTTCGGCTCCGCCCGAAGTTAGCTTTCCTTTCTTGTTTTTTTATAAGTTAGAAGGATGGGACTTAGTACAGATTGAATTTTGGGAATTTTGGGAATCTAATCCTATGTTCATAAGAATCGGCCAACTATATCCTATACCTGCCATATAACTGAACGATCGGAAATGGCAAAACCTTTCTATTTTTAAAGATGCTTGGGGCTGTTTCCAATATTTTTATACCCTTGCAGAGGGTATTATAATTTTGGTCAAAAGTGTGCAACGCAGTGAAGGAGACATCTCCGACCCTATAAAGTATATATATTCTTGATCAGGATCACCTCCTGAGTCGATATGAGCATGTCCGTCTGTCCGTCTGTCCGTTTCTACGCAAACTAGTCTCTCAGTTTTAAAGCTATCGAGTTGAAACTTTGCACACACCCTTCTTTCCTTTGCAGGCTGTATATAAGTCGGAACGGCCGGGATCGGTCGACTATATCCTATAGCTGCCATATAACTGATTGATCGGAAATGCCATAACTTTGATGTTTTTTAAGTTAGAAAGATGGGATTTGGAGTCTCAACCCTCCAACTTAAAAAACACCAAAGTTATGGCATTTCCGATCAATCAGTTATATGGCAGCTATATGGAAGCTTCCGACTTATATACTGCCTGCAAAGAAAAGAAGGGTGTGTGCAAAGTTTCAACTCGATAGCTTTAAAACTGAGAGACTAGTTTGCGTAGAAACAGACAGACAGACAGACGGACAGACGGACAGACGGACAGACGGACATGCTCATATCGACTCAGGAGGTGATCCTGATCAAGAATATATACACTTTATAGGGTCGGAGATGTTTCCTTCACTGCGTTGCACACTTTTGACCAAAATTACAATACCCTCTGCAAGGGTATAAATATTCGAAAAAATGGCGACCTATCAAAGTTGAACAATCGATTTTCGTTAAAAAAAGCGGTCGTTTTTTTTTACGCGGTTCCCACTGCATACGTACAGCCAACCTCCCGTCCAACCGACCGAGGGACGCTGCCGCGTGACGTACGGCTCGAATCGCGGGAATAGATCCGAGATAGTTAAGCGAAAAGTAGGAGAAAGATATCATGAGGAGGAGTGTTGCACAGATAAGGCGGTTTATATAACCGAAATAAGATTGTTAGTAGAGCAAAGTGACAAGATGTGGTAGAGACCATTGTAGACCGAACATAAAACCCTGAACGGATCGTGTTGGGCATGTGTCGAACTACAATGGCTGAGGAGTAAAGGACGAAAGTTTCCAGTCCTTCTACTAGGAACGTTAAAATTTAAGCGTGTTAGTAAATGCAGGCAGTCTATATTTCCATAAATAAGATTGTATAGAAACATGACACCCAGCATCGTTCTACGGTTTGTTAATGATGGTAAGTTGATTAGTAAAAGTCTACTACGATAAGAGGGGAGGTAAAGATTTGCATCCCAATTAAGTCCCCTAAGAGCAAAAGAAAGGAAGTTTTTTTGTACAGATTCAATATGATCTTGGTGTACTCCATATTGAGGACTCCAGACACACGATCCATACTCAAGAATCGGACGGACCAGTGATTTATATAACATTTTAGTTATGTACGGGTCATTAAATTCTTTTGACCATCATTTAATAAAACCAAGCACACCCATAGCTTTATTAACCATGGTAGATACATGGTCGGTAAATTTAAGTTTCAAATCTAATAGGACACCTAGATCGTTAACCTGACTTAATCGTTCTAAGGCGTTCCCATAGAGAAAGTACATAGCCTGGTGAGGACTAGATCGGTAAAAAGACATGAGTTTACATTTCGATCCATTAAGCTTTAGGTTATTTGCTAAACACCAATTTTGAAGTTTATCCAAATCGGATTGAAGTCCAGACTGGTCACTAGTGAATTTATACTGAAGACAAAGCTTAACGTCATTAGCGTACATAAGTACCTGTGAATTAGTTAAGGCAAGGGGCAAGTCGTTAATAAACAGTGTTAAAAGTAGGGGTCCAAGATGGCTTCCTTGGGGCATCCCATATGTGGCGCGGACTAAACGCGAGGAAACATCTTTAAAGAAAACACGTTGGGTTCTCCCTGATAAGTAGCTCGAAATCCAGATAAGAAGATCAGTTGGGAATCCCAAAAGACTGAGTTTACTTATAAGAAGCGAATGGTTAACAGAGTCAAATGCTTTACTGAAGTCAGTGTAAATGACGTCTGTTTGTAAGCCATTCCGGAAGCCATAAGTCCAATAAGTTGGTAGTGGTGGAGCGGCGCTTCATGAAGCCATGCTGGCACGGAGTTATTATTGAAGTACATAGGTGTTGCAAATGTGGAGTGATAAGTTTTTCAAAAAGCTTTGGAATCGCTGACAATTTAAAGATGCCTCTATAATTAGCAGCGTCATATTTTTTCCCTTTTTTATGCAGCGGAATAATGAAGGATTCCTTCCACATAGGGGGAAAGATCGAAGATTCCAGCGATAGATTAAAGTTTTACGAGCGGTTTGCAGAGAGCCTCGGCGCAGTTCTTCAGAACACAGCCTGGTACTCCATCAGGGCCTGGCGAATACATGGGCTTGACCTTAAGAAGATCCGATAACACACCACTTTGATCGAAAGATGGGCGATATATAAGATTGGCTGATTGGATTTTATAAGTGTAAGGCTGAGCTGAGCTGCTGCTAGGTGAATAAGTAGTTTGAAAAAACTGTGCAAAGAGATCGGCCATTGCCTGATCAGTGTTTGCATAAGAGTTCTCAAACGTAAGCAGTGGGGGAAAAGATACATGTTTACGCTTAGTGTTTACAAAGTTATAAAACTGCTTCGGATCCTGAGTAAACTGAATCCTGCAGCGGCGAATATAACTCCTATAACATTCTGCGTTATGCACGGTGAAATTGGACCGAGCTACTAAGTATCTAGAATAACTAACTGTAAAGCCAGATAATCTATGTTTATTCAAAAGTCTACTCATACTATTCTTTAAATTGATAAGATGCCTTGTATACCAAGGCGGATTCGTTGAAGCGGACGGATATTTCCACGGCACACAGGCGTCAAAAAATGAGTTTAAAGAGAAATAAAATTTTTGTAGTGCTAAGTTTATATCATCGCATGCCAGTAAATCAGACCAATCAAATTCCGAAATCAACTTATTTAATTTTATAAAGTCAGCCTTACGAAAAAAACGAACTTTATGAGATTTAAGTGTAGACTTAAGGTCAATGAGTTGTTTTCAATTGAAATCTCAAGAGTGGGATGATATGTATCCTCAGGGTCAGAAAGTGGCAAAGTTCTGGAAACAGTAATTCCATCAGGATCAGAAACGAAACATAAGTCCAACAGCCGACCTAAAGAATTTCTAACGTGGTTAATTTTCCCGAGTGACATGTAAATCATGCCCACAGGGAAGTCGTGGTGGAAGTTAAGCTGTAAAGACGGTGAATTTTCAAAATTTGACCACATAAATTCTTGGATATTAAATTCACCCAGAGCTATCAGCTGGTCACCATCAGACCGGTGATCGAAAACCACGAATAGCGGACAGAGGTTGCCAGTAGACGAAGGTGGTATGTACGAACAGGTAGCATACTAAGATGGATCGGACAAAGTGATTTTGATGCAAAGAAATTCAATGTCACCAAACTCTTGTGATTTTACCTCTTCAGAAGCGACTCCTCTTGGAGTCTACAGAAATTAAAGCTCCTCCTCCCCTTCGCAGAGTTCTATCACAACTAAATCACACCATTTTATCACACCGTACTTGGCTGATGTTCTGGACGATGAAGATGGACGAAAATATTCTCTGGTCAAAAGCTAGCGGAACAGATCGTCTTGAACATCTGCAAGGGCACACGTATTTTGAAAGATGACGTATGCCTGGTGTATAAATATTTAAATTTTGTAATGTCCACCACCATTATGTCGACTTTTGTTTTGGCTTTAATGTAAGCCGAGATATCAATCTCAGAAGTATCAGGGGCAAGCCGGGAAACAAAAATATGTTTCGATGGTGGGATCACCTGCAAGGGTTTTGGTGCCGCCGCAACTAGTACAGCGGTATCAGTACGTACCGGGGGTCCGGACGGTTGATTGCCCTGTTTGGTGACGGTGACTGTTACAGGGGTTTGAATTATTGGGTCTGGGATCATTTGAAGCGATGCTACAGAGGACACATCGGACAATTGCTCATTATTCCTGAGATATTCGGAAGCCGAATTTTTCTCAGGTCCGGCCCTTGGGGTTGCCAGAGATATAAGCGGCTGCATAGTTGTCGGCTGAGCAGGCTGAAGATTATTCACCACAAGCACATCACTAAAAGAGGATTTTTTACGCTTTGGAGACTCGTTTGGTAGTTGAAGACTACTAAACTGCGTATCGAGCGCACAGAGTTGGTCATTGATTTTTCGAAAATCACTAATCAACTCCTTGAAACCGCTTTTAGTCTGCCTCATGAACGATCTCCTTTCGTCACAGCAAAAGGGGAGACCAGACCTACACGAGATTGCATCCGAAACTGAGGCCGTGAAACCGGCACACTTAGCGTGTAAAACGTTTTCACAAAGCCAGCAGTGGATGGCAGGCTGGGAAGACGAGATTGTCTTATTACAAGACTTCAACGCACAAACCAATTTGAGTTCCATAATTATTAAAAATTAAAATAATTAATTTATTAAAAATAATTAATTATTAAAAATTATTTAGCAGAGCAGGGCTATGTTTGGAAGAAAAAATTTATAAAATTATTATTTTTCCTCGAAATATATCGTATCTATGAATTGCAATTTGATATTATTTTTATTTTTTTAAGTGAATAGAAATAAACACCGATTGTTTAAGGAAATCTAATAAGCAATTTTTATGACAACGCAGTGCGCACAAAAAAAACACGTCCGTCCGCTTTGAGATAAAGAGAGGAAGAGAGGCTGTAAAAAAAAAGTTTTTCATAAAAAAATCAATCCTTCGATTAAGTACTAGATAAGTACGTGTACGTACATAAGTATGTAAGTACGTGTTTAAAGTTTCAACTCACTATTACATAAACCGGACGCCCCTACCTTTAAACATGTGTATCTCAATAAACTTTCACCGGATCATTTCAAAATTTTGTGAACATATTTATAAATATATCAACTTTAAGAAAATGCAAAAAAAACATTCAATTTTTGGAAAGTTACAAGTGCGCATGCCCCCTTAATTAATTCACCCTCTTTTATCTTATCCCCTCTTTTACTTTATCCGTCACTTTATCCGTTTGTATGGAAGCTATACGATACGATTTTTTACAGTGGGCTTAGAATATTTTTATGGATTTTTGGACAAAATTTCATTGCGATATCACTACTAGAAATATTTTTGGCCGCGGCTCCATACAAGCCCAACCACTGTTCGCCGCCGTATTACAGACGACTTGTTCTGACTTGACATCAGGAGCAGATTCCGGTCGCACTGCCCCACAATCCACAATCCAAGCGCGGTATTTTTGATTAGTGGCTGTCCTTCTCCCAAATATGCCTGTTGTCACCTCATAAGCTGAGAGACGATTTTGGCGCCCAACACCAGGTCAATATTCTGGGGCTGCGTAAATTCAGGATTGGCTAAGCGCAACTGAGGTGAGATATTTCTTGGCGCTTGAATAGGGTGGGATGGTTAATTGGGCATTATTTCCGGTAGTACAACGACGTCGATTTGTTTTTGGAAATCAGTCCCTTCTTCGTGATTTTTTAGTTGTCCCTCCCAGTGCAGCGATATTCAGGGTTAATAGCTCTAATTGTAGTCCCAGTGTGTCAGCAATCCTTCTGGTGATTATGTTAATCTGTGATCCTAAATCTGGGAGATCCAAAATCCATGTATTGCCACTTTGGCGGTTGGTAACAGAACGGTGGGCTTATCTGTAAACAGGGCTGTGGCTGAACACACCACTCGTGATTAACTGGATCGAAGTGGAGCGGTCGACATATTTTTCCGCATTGTTACTTGACTGGTTGCCTGACGCTCAAGGTTTTCTAACTTCTCCTTCAGAGATTGTCGATTGGTTGGATCGGTGATGGCTAGTTCTAGAGATGACAGCGTGTGTGGATCCAATCTTTCCTCAATGATGTGTCTCAAGATTGGGTCCCAGTTGTCTGTTGACACTTTGAGTGCGTCGAGAGTGGCAACCGTTCGGAGCACGGAGACCATTCGGAGACCGTTAGCTGCGCAGCTGGTCCGCTGATCCATTTGTTCTGGGGTGTCCGAAAAGCTCTTGTATCGCGGATTTAATCAACAGCCGTTCATTGTGGTATCGATTCTTTAGTCGTTGCCATGCATCCTGGTAACTGGTCTGTCCGCCAATCGACGTTGCGATTAGGTTATGTGCTTCACCTGTTACATGATTCTCCAAATGACGGAATTTTCCTGCATCGCAGTAGTCTTGATCGTGGATGCATTCCGTAAAAATTTCGTAGAATCGTAGCCAATGTCGGTAGTCTCCGTCAAACTTTGGAATTTCTACTGGTGGTATTACAAACGGAGGTGCGATCGCGGGTATTTGTGTCGATTGTGCTGAAGATGATTGCGATCCTTCGCTCAGAAACGAAAAGTATTCTGCTCGTACCACCTTAAATCTGTCATCCGTGTTTCCATCATTTTTTATGGCTGGTTCCAGGTCGATGAGATCATGATATCCCGAGATGATTTCCTTTCATAGCTCCCTCATGAGTTGTCTGACGTGTGTGGACACTTCCCGTCCTTCGGTGCGGTTGCACAGAAAGTCTTCCATATCGTCTAGTCGTCCTTCATGTCTTCGTTTTAATGATGTTAATCGAAGGTCGAGTAGTATGCATGGGTCATTATAGGAAGCATCCACTGTAGCAATACAATATTGTGCTACAGTGTTTTTATATAAACTGTGAGGAGATTAGATCTCCCACACACCAAGACAGGTGGCAAGAGGGGCGACAGCGGGGGGGGAACATGCAAGTCAGCACTGCAGCGTCGGATGGGCCAGCGCTGCTGTGTTTAGAAATACGGAAGAAGAGAAAGGTATCAAGGGAGAAATGCGTCGAGCACAGACGGCATGCGGGGGCAGCAGCAGTGAAAGACCCCCCGTGGGTAAGTCTGGAATTCAAGTTGGAAAGCTTCCTTGAAGAGTTAGGAGTACAGGCTGAAGGACCCCCCGTGGGTAAGTCCGACAGTCCTTAGTGCGGGCGATTAAAACGAGTGGGCAAGGACATACGAAAATAGCTTAAGGACCTGTGGGTAAGTCCGGCGGCGGTACGCGCATCAAATCGAGCAAGGAGTCAGGGGAAAAGGATCAAGTATCCGCGGCAAAGCTGAGGCCCAGGGTAAAAGAGTCGGGTGGAGTTATTCCCCGACACGACAGGTATCCTGGTGTAGTGGCGGCAACAACGGATCAGCCTG
>JAJJHT010010900.1:1843-24108 GCA_021223865.1 Drosophila pandora
AGCCAATGCAGTAAATTTATGTAAGACAACTTTGGTTTATAACTGGTCTATATCTGCGTACATTCAAATGTATGTAAAATGTCCAAAATAAAATATACATATGTATATATATTCTGTATACAGAATGTCTTAAAAGTTTTTAAATTTAAAAACTAACGGACTAGTTTTCATAAAACAAGACAGAAAGTTATGCTTGTATCGATTCAAGTGATATAAGAATATTTATATGTATGTATATTTGCGGTGTCAGCGAAGACTCATTTTATTTATGAAATTATGATACCTTCACCACATTGCCCATATTTGACAACAAATACAATACCCTTTTTAAGGGTATAATAAACGAATTTAAGGAGCCAAATGCTGAAATAGTTATTATATATGTATACTTATCATGTATATATTATATATATATATACAATAAGACGAAACTTACGTTTGCTGCAATTCATCAGCAAAATTTATATTTTTGCTATTCTCACGAGCGGTATTCAATAGCGAGCACGATAATAGAAAAGTTTCATAAAGCTGTAGGTCACGAAAGGATGTTGCTATTTTTCGATTTTTTGAAAAAGACAAGTGCGCGTCTAACTCCACTATTGAGTTCATTTCGGAAACCAATTGGGAAAGGATTTGAACTCCAACAGTACAATGCTCAACAGAGCCCTATAATAAATATAAGACATGATAAGTATTTTCTATAAACTAAATTTAACTATGCTTAACCTGTAAAAATTTTTTAACGTCTTCTAATAAATTTTGAAAGACCAATTCTCCTTTGTAATCATCGAACCATCCTAATTTTGTAATTTTGGCCAGAAGAGTAACCAGCGCTTGAACAACAAAATTTTGCAAATTAGTTCTCGTAGCTAAATAGCTCAGCGTATAGCTTCGAATTTGAATCCTTTGTTCAATAGTGAGTCCTTGTATAAGCTTGGTCAAAGTAGAGGCAGCTAGCAATTGAGCATAGCTAGAGCTTCCTCTATCCAAAAGCATTTGACATTTTGGTAATGCATCTTGACTGGAAACAAATAGTGCAAGGGCTTTTTCAGCTTCACCACGAGTACTAACGTCTGTCGCTTCGTAAAGCTGCTTGCACAGTACCTCGAGCTGTTGTATATCCTAAAAAATATGAACATATGCAATAACGGCATTAAAATCGTTCTACTTATATTCACTACTATTGTGTAATGCAGTAGATGAAATACAATGTTTAATCATAATATGAATACCGTATGAACAAATAAAAGTAATTCAATATATACCATTTCTGTTTAGCAGAATAAGATGAATCAAAATATAATACTGCAATCAAATGCCAATGTTTTAACGCCTAATTAGCCCGACAGAACACGATAATGGGAATATTCTAACTAATGCAAAAACAGTTCATAATAAATAAACGAACATATGGAGCAACAAGTTAGTAAAATTATATGCTACTCAGTTTTTTGATGGTCATACATAAAAACCATAAATAAAATTTCGTCAATCTTAAATAAAATTTAGGTGTGACCAAACTGTTATATACAAATTTGACCAATATGTGATACACTATACGCATAAATGTAATTTAAAAATAAATCTAGCCATCATACATGCCAACATAGAATATGCACAAGAAATCCGTTAAGAATGATCTTCCTGTTTTTTTAATTCTAATATTTTAATTAAAAAAAAAAAAACAGTGTGTGTCTAGGGACACACGTTAGGCATGTTTTCGTTTAGCAGGCATGACGAGATGGAGGCCAATAAAGGATAAACAGGAGTGAATGAAAGCAACAAATTATAAACAAAAATGATTTTTACTTTTGCTAGGTATATAAATCTAATCAGTACGTCAAAATATCACAGGACAAAAATATCACAAAATAAAATAAAATTGAGAAATAGTGCGAAAACAGATGAAATGCAATTGAAAATTAAAATTGAACATTTAAATTAAAAATTAAATTTTAAAATAGAAATTGAAAATGGAAATTGGAGTTGAAAATTTAATTTGAAAATTGAAAAATGAAATTGAAAATTGAAGCTGAAATTTAATATTAAAAAAATTGATATTGGCAATGAAAACTGAAGATATATATTACAATTTCAAAATCATCTGTCGCATTTCTCCAAATAAGAGATAATAAGAGACATACATAGAGAGAGAGTGAGGAGAAATGGTTATATCCTCTCACTCTACGAAGGAGAAAAAGACGGAAAGCCGTTTAACGTTACGTTACGGTTTTTCTCGGCTAGCCCTCCTCCGCCAAACTCATACCGCGCCATACGAAATTTCGTTCCAAAAATATCATCAAATAGCTTTCGATTCAACAAAAATTGTATAAAATAAAAAATATCAACAAACAAGAAAGGAATGCTAACTTCGGGCGGAGCCGAAGTTTATATACCCTTGCAGTTGAGTCGCAGTCCGCTAGGTGGCGCCACGCATCATAAATTATTAGGTATATAGCGGATCGTATATAGTTGGCCGATCCTTATGAATCTTGGCATATCGAATTATTTTGACAAAAGAGGAATCCATTGAAACTCCCATCCTTCTAACTTGAGAAACAACGAAGTTATAGCATTTTCGATCAATCAGTTATATGGCAGCTATTGGATATAGTCGGCCGATCGTTATGAAATTTGACAAATTAGATTGTTTTTCCCAAAATAGAATCTGTACCAAATCCCATCTTTCTAACTTAAAAAACACCAAAGTTATGCCAATTTCGATCGTTCTATGACAGCTATAGGGTATAGTCGGCCGATCCTTATGAAATTTTGTACATAAGATATTTTGGTCAAATATAACATGTGGGGAAAGTCCCAACCTTCTAACCAAAGTTATGGCATTTCCGATCAATCAGTTATATGGCAGCTATAGGATATAGTCGACCGATCCCGGCCGTTCCGACTTATATACTGCCTGCAAAGGAAAGAAGGATGTGTGCAAAGTTTTACATCTTTCTTTGCGCCATTGGTTAGCGACTTGCCGGAACACGCTGGAGTGTGGGATATCGGCCGGAGTTACATTGGAATCGCAGTCAGCGATATTGGTGACTGGCGTTAGTGGCATTTGGCTCCCATTTGTAGAGCGTTGTCGGAACACGCCTTGGGCGTAGGATACCGCTGAAGCGGCTTTGAGCGATTTCCGGAAGTGCACTCTAGTAAGAGGGTCGATCTGGGGCAGACAGCTCAAAGTGCCTGAACGAAATGATGCATTATTCGCCCAAAAGGAGTCCTAGTCTAAACGATGAACAGGGTATGGACGCTGCAACTGGATGGCTGCGCATTGGTTCCGCAACCAAGTGCAGGGGCGTCGAAAGATTGCGGCCGAAGCAGTAATGCCAAGAGTTTCTTGTGCGCCGTCAGGGAGACCGCCATGTTGGAGCGGATCTCAAACGGTACCTTGCACAGTTTCGCAGCGCTCTACAACGAAGAATAGTTAAGCGCCGCCATTTCGCTCTACCGGTACTAAGGTTCCAGCGCATGGTTTCGGGCTACGCAATACGGTGGACACCGGATCATCTGTACGAGCACCATCTACTGGGGACGGTGCTTGGGCGATGACTATTGGAGGAACCACAAGCTGGGCGCCATAAAAGCTTCCCGAGCTGCCTACGTTCGGAGGTATGCCAGAGGATTGGCCCATCTTCTATTGCGAGTTTACGGAAACGACGCAAGCGTATGGTTGTACGGACTTGGAGAACAACCAGAGGTTACTGAAGGCGTTAAAGGATGACGTAATCAGGAAGAGCAACAGGAGAGCTGCCTAAAAAGTAGCCAAATAGGTGGAGGTCTTGGACCTGGATAACATGCAGTGTGGACATCGAAGTCGCACCTACAAAGAAGTGGAGGTTCGCCAGAAGTCAGGAGTGTGTCCCATGAATGGATGCGGGAGGAAGTATCACCGTCTCCTGCATAAACCTTGTAAGCCTGCCCCTAGCTATAACAAACTGGTACTCATTTACGTAGACGACTGTTAACAATAAAAATTCTGTTCTGCCAAATGCATATTTAAGTCTGATCTCGATAATTTTCAAAAATGGAAAGTAGTTAATGATGTAATACTTAATGCATCAAAATGCAAACTTATCCTCTTAATCGTTCTAGTCCTTTCTATGAAATTTCTTTATGCCATAGAAAAATTAACTCAGGCTTATAATCTAGATGTCCTATTAGACGTGAAACTTAAATTTTCCGCCCATAATTTCACAATGGTTAAAAAGCTATCTTGGTGTTCTTGGTCTTAAGTAGTTAACAACTCATATATTACTAAAAGCCTATTTATATTTTTGGTCCATTCGATACTGGAGTACAGTTCATGCGTATGGTGAACCCAATATAGAGTTCACCTATTTTCTTAATACTGTTGTTTTCTAAATACTTGCTTAATTTATTATGAAAGCACAGCAAACCTTCCTCTTTATCGTTATAATCATTTTATCCATTTGTAAACACGAATCTATTCCCGCAATTCTACATAGGTTGGACGGGAGGTGGGTAGTACGTATGCAGTGGGATCCGCGATGTATTTGGTTTTCACCATTCCGGGAAGTCTTTTCCAATTCCAGCAGGATGCTTTTCGGTTTTTTTAATATAGTACGAAAAACTTGCCTGACAGACAAAATCATTCTGAAAAATTCGAAGCTTTTTTTAAAAGTATTTTTGATTGAGATTTCGGTATTTAATTGAGCTTTTCAAACACATTCCCGATCCCATAGATATATCCGGAACATTGTAAAACTCCCGGCAGTTACGCGGTTTCCTCGGGCCAGTTAGTTGGTATCTCCGATTTATCCAGAAGCTTTTCGAAATAAGAGTTCCGTTAATAGATTGCCTACAGAAGCGAAAATTAGAGTGAAAACCTGCGCAATAGAATTTCTTAATATTTTCATCTTTGAACATGAAGCATTGCAAAAACTTAAGCAGGTGCCCACCTGTGCTGCCGTTTTAGGCCATCCGGACTTTCGAAACCACTATTAAATCCATTGCGATGCCGGTAACGTGGGTAGCGATGTTGTATTATTAAAAATCTTTGCAAACGGAGGGCAAAGACCCATTGGCTCTTTTTCTGTGTAGTTAAGAGAATCGCAGGTTAATTACAGCATCATAGGGAATGAGTGTCTCACCGCAGTTAGAGCCTATGAGATATTCCAAGCATACATTGAACTCATGCCATTCACTATCTTAATCGATCATGCGACCTTGAAATAGCTAATGTCATTTAAGAAAGTAGTATTGCAACTATACTGGAATAACATCCAGCAGCTAAAAGGCAAAGACAACGTGGTGGCAGATACGCTTTCGCACACTACGAGTTGATTAATTTGACTTTAAATTTTCGTATTTTTTTCTATCTGTCTATTGTTTGAGCGTATTTCATTTTATGACTCAAGAAGATGAGTTATTGTCAAAAAATATATAAAAATACAAAAATGATAAAAATGCTATGCTTCAAGAAAATAAAGCGAAGAATATGTGTTTTAAAACCGGATAATATCAAAAGCATGGCCTTTAAGGTCTAGACTTCTTGGGCACTGTCGGCCTCGCATCGGACCCCTCCACGGAAGTCGTCAGGCAGGCTAGCCGTTTTTCTGACTATCTTTTGAGATACTATGTGAGATTTTTTAATTTTAAGTCAGCTACCAATGACAACCTTCGACGCCAAAAACCTCAGAAACCGCGACTGAGATCGCGGCAGCTATGGAGAAGTGCATAGTCTTAGTTATTAATCATTCGAATCATAATTGTCAGTTCAAAATCTAAACTCAAATAAATAAAATGTATAAAGATTTAATTCTTTTTTATAAAGAATATTTACTTAACCATTTAACTGGCGCCTAAGCAGGGACCTGGTTAACACCGTAAAAGAATACAAGTTCCGAAGTTCTCGTTCAGATCGGTACAAAATCCTGACGTTCGGCTAGTATTCGTTATAAAGAAAACGCAAAGTATCACGATTCGGTAGTATTAAGAGCCGTTAAAAAATGCTACAGCGCACTCCTAAGGGAATTGTACCTAATGGAGAATTAGGCTCCAAATTTATCGCCGTGATCCTTCCAGTACCCGTTCAGATCAGACCAGTACCCGTGATCAAAGGAATAGAGGAGACAGTAGGAGAGTAGGAACATGCAAGAGGAACCGTTGCAGAGTGGGACGAGAAGGAATCAGCCGAACCAAAGTATAATATTAGCAATTAGGAACCAAATCATTGGACAAGCAGATGCTGTCCTAGAATCCTAAAAAACATCTTTAGATCGTCACGTCAGTACGCCGAAATTATTTTAAAGAAAGCTAGCTAATAAAAATGTAAAACTAAATACTTGCAAAAAAATTTATAAGAAACTTTGATCCTAAAAACGAACTAAAAATTAATAACTCGAACTCATATTAAAAGGAAAATCTTACCAAGAAAAAACTTTTAAAGAACCTAGAATTTTAAGAAGACGTGAGAGCGTACTATATTTTAAGAAACCTTCAACAAAACTCACATATAATAACATAAACTCCAAATAATGGGAAACTTTTACGAAGATTTAATCCTAGATTTGTAAGAAAACGGGAAAGGACGTAGAAGAAAAATTAGGACATACTTTAAGAGAACTCAGCTGAGTTGATAAAGGAATTTCTTAATCCAAAAAAACTGGATTAAGGACTTTCAAACTTTTCAGATTAAATGATTAAAACGGAATTAGATAAATTACCAGATATAGTGCGGACACTTAAAGACCTTTCTGGGAACAAGATCGAACTCATCTTGGAAGAAAAGCGTAGAAAGGGTTCTAAAAATGTATGGCAACAAATAGGGGCCCCCAAAATATTATCGCATAATATTAGCAATTAGGAACAAAATCATTGAACAAGCAGATGCTGTCCTAGAATCCTAAAAAACATCTTTAGATTGGGAGGCAATATCGAAAAGTCTGACAGAACATTTTGCTAGTTGGCGAGATCTGAAGACATTAGAATATCAGTTGTATGCACTGAACAAAGGCAGCAACTTGATAGTTGAATTCTATCAAGCCGTATACGAGGGTAGTCCGATAAGTACTTAGCCTCTAAAAGAAAAACGAAAATTTTGGAAAAGTGGCGATTTATTTCTGAACATAATCTCCTTTTAGCTCGAAACACTTGACCCAGCAATGCTGCAACTTCTTTAACACGTCTGAAAAATACTTTTTCTCGAGGTCTGCAAAATAGGCCTCTGTGGCGGCGACGACCTCCTTATTCGATGAAAAGTTCTGTCCAGCAAGTGATTTTTCAAGTGTGGAAAAAAAGAGAATTCACACGGTGGACTTGTCATGATTGAAGAGCACTTTTTTCTTAGCCAAATGGGGCCGTATTTTCTGTAATTTGGCGACGAATCGGCTCAATAACTCGGCATAGTACAGCCTCCTGACCAACCCTTCTCCAGGTAGTTGATGTAGATCACACCGTGTGAATCACAAAAAAAGAAAGTCATCACCTTTTCGGCAGATGGGAGTGTCTTCGCCTTCTTCGGAGCTGGTTCGCCGGGTGAGTCCACTGTTTCGACTGTTCTTTAGTCTTTGGTGTGTACCAGTGGATCCATGTTTCGGTATGTTACGGTAACGAAAAGACGCAGAAACTCCTTCGGATTGCGCATAAACAGCGTCAAACAGCGCATTCCTCATGCCCAAATTTCATGCAGTATAAGACCCACGCGTTTTTTTGAGATGCCTATTGTCTCAACAATCTCGCGCATCTTCAATCAGCGGTCTGCCAATATGAGATCGTAGATTTTTGTCACTTTATCCTCAGTCGTAGCCGTTTGTGGGGCACCTGGGCGTGGCTTATCAAAAACCGACTTGCGACCTCGTTGAAACTCGTTGAACCAATTTTTGACCAATTCTTTCTCTGATTTTTTACCAAATTGTGAATCTTGAAACATCTCAGGAAACTATATAGGCCGTAACAGCACTGTATAGAGAGAAAGCACTAGATACAATTTTAAGAGGCCTAAACCGCAGTCTTTCTCAACTTTTGGCTATTAAAGAGCCTCACAACTTAGGTCATCCATTACATCTTTGCAACCTAATAGAAAATCAGAACACTAGGAATGTACAGATCCCAAGTGCCCTATACTCCGGAACACATAATGTAGTACATACAAGAGGGTACCCGCCTTTAGTCTTACTCCGAATGAACATTCAAACTTTTTAAACAAATCTTTATTACTATCCAAGCCAAGTACAGAAACCCACAATTCCACCAAGAACGTTTAAAACACCATTATCCTGACCCACCTCACCAAATTCATACAAACCAATCAGGAGCGCAAGATTCCTTTAGCCCTAATCCACCACCCAGACCACAGCCAAAGCCGATACCCATGGACGTAGATCAGTCCATACGTTCATGACACGTTAACTATATGCTTAGACCCCATGATAACAATTTCGTAGGGAAACGACCCCTGAGCAACGTAAACATTTTAAACGCAAATAATATGCAACGCCAATTCAATATACAATCAGTGGTGGATGACGAACAAGAATATTTACAGACAGCGGTAGAGAATATAATAAAGGAGCTGGAAGAAGATGCTTCATGTTAAGCGGAATACGATCAACAAGAATTATATTTTTATATAAACCTAAAATAGGTTAATTTTAAGGTAACGACGGGGAACGGAAAATGTCTGAAATTTTTAATCAACACGGGCTCAAATCAAAATCACATTCAAGCGAAACTAGTACCAAGCCCTAAACCTAACTAACCTAAACTAATAATTAAATAAAACAACATACAATAGTTAAACTTCCCAACATATCCCACTAAAATTCATTTTACTAAATACTAGTACTAGGCTTAACAAGAAATGAAAGCTAACTTCGGGCGGAGCCGGCGTTGATATACCCTTGCAGCTAAGTAGCAGCTTATATTATTATATATATTAGATCGTATACAGTTGCCCGATCCTTGTGAGAATTTCACCATCGAATCAAGTTTCTAATAAAAATGTTGCAAACAGCTAACAGCTAAAACAGCTTTAAACAAGAAAGGAAAGCTAACTTCGGGCGGAGCCGAAGTTGATATACCCTTGCAGTTGATTCGCAGTCCGCTAGGTGGCGCCACGCATCTTTTATTATTAGATATATAGCGAATCGTATATAGTCGGCCGATCCTTATGAAATTTTGTGCATAAGATATTTTGGCCAAATATAACATGTGTGGAGAGTCCCAACTCTCTAACTTAAAAAACACCAAAGTTATGGCATTTCCGATCAATCAGTTATATGGCAGCTATAGGATATAGTTGACCGATTCCGGCCGTTCCGACTTATATACTGCCTGCAAAAGAAAGAAGGATGTGTGCAAAGTTTCAACTCGATAGCTCTAAAACTGAGAGACTAGTTTGCGTAGAAACAGACAGACGAACAGACGGACCGACGGACAGACGGACATGCTCATATCGACTCAGGAGGTGATCCCGATCAAGAATATATATACTTTATAGGGTCGGAGATGTCTCCTTCAATGCGTTGCACACTTTTGACCAAAATTATAATACCTTCTGCAAGGGTATAAAAAGAAAGGTTTCCGATCGTTCAGTTTTATGGCAGCTATAGAATATAGTCGGCTGATCCTCGGCTGAACCTATTATAGTTTAAAGCAAGGGATTAAAAAAAAACAAGAAAGGAAAGCTATCTTCGGGCGGAGCCGAAGTTGATTTACCCTTGCAGTTAAGATTTTTCCATTTCCGATCGTTCAGATATATGGCGTCTATAGGATTTAGTCGGCCGATCATAATAATATTTGGCAGATCGAAAAAACCATAGCTTAAAAAACAACAAAGTTATAGCATTTCCGATCAATAAGTTATATGGTAGCTTAGGATATAGTCGACCGATCCTTGCCGTTCTGATTTATATACTACCTGCAAGGAAAAGAAGGATGTGTGCAAAGTTTGAAGTCGATAGCTTTAAAACTGAGAGATTAGTTTGCGTAGAAACCGACAGGCAGACGGTCATGCTCATATCGACTCAGGGGATGATCCTGAAAAAGAATATATATACTTTATAGGTTCGGAGATGTCTCCTTCACTGCCTTGCACACTTTTGACCAAAATCATAATACCCTCTGCAAGGGTATAAAAAAAAGTCAAAACTAATAATAATAAATGAAAAACTAATAATGAACGCAAATTCAAAAGACAAAGCAACAGAACCATAAGCACACAAGCGAAAAAAAATTTTTTAGTGCAAAACTGACCCTGAAAAAGTTAAGCCGCTGTTAGAATTTACGATATTAAGCACACCTGCAAATTTCTGCAAGCAAATTTTACACATTTATTACATTTAGAGCCAGGGGAACACATTGGTATACAATTCAATTGTGGATTTTTCTGGGGTCACTACTAAAACTTTAGCTAGACATAAAAAAGACGTTAAAAATATAGGCAAAAAACATGTATTATTTCAAATTAATATGANACACATTGGTATACAATTCAATTGTGGATTTTTCTGGGGTCACTACTAAAACTTTAGCTAGACATAAAAAAGACGTTAAAAATATAGGCAAAAAACATGTATTATTTCAAATTAATATGACAAGAACAGTTTAACAAATTCGTTTTTTTATAATATTTCAAATTTTAAAAAATACCTTAACCTTCAAAATCCATTAAAAATATTTAAAATTTGAATACGTAATAAATAAACTGACCACTTCAAAGCTCGGTTTTGTTGTGAAATATTCGCGATGCGCGCAAGTTGCGCTGTGTAAATGGACACCTTCTCAAACTTCAATTCTGTTTTTAGAAAAAACCGTAAGATTTCCAGAAAAACCTAGTTTGCCATGAAGAAGCTTGAACAGTTTAGACACGACATGGGCGCAACCACTGTGCCTTGTAACTGCTGCTCCATCTGGCTGAGGATAGTCCTAGTCCAGAAACCATGGATAGCAGGAGGTAGGGTTTCTGAACTAGCGACCAAAGAGTAGAAGGTACTAGTATTCAACACTGAAAGTAAAATTAGAGTCTGCATCTTAGCTAAAAAGCACCTTAGCATATTTTTGCTCCATAATTACGAAGTCAACACGGCAGCCACCGTGGAGTCCCAAACGACTCCAATCCGGATGCTGTCGTCCTACATGGCCTATGAGAGGCCGGAACCCTACGACGAGCTAGTAGAAAAGCTAGTCCAGGACAGCGAAATGCTTAACCTAGGCTCTTTATAGGATGTGACTCTAAGGCTCACCACTCACAATGGGTGAGCTCCTACACAAACGACCGCGGTGAGTTTTTTTTCAACTTTATTTTTTGGCCAAACCTTTTCTTCTGCAATAGAGGAGATGATCCTTCTTTCATTATTGCAAATCGCAGGGAATCCATTGATTTCACGCTTGTATCGACACAACAGATACTTAACCCTTAAAGGTTAAACTTCTTAAAGGTTCTAGAGTATCACTCTTTTTCCAACAACAGGTACATATAAACATCCTTTAATTTCAAAATCACATAACCACATTTGGTGTGTACCAGTGGATCCATGTTTCGGTATGTTACGGTAACGAAAAGACTCAGAAACTCCTTCGGATTGCGCATAAACAGCGTCAAACAGCGCATTCCTCATGCCCAAATTTCATGCAGTATAAGACCCACGCGTTCTTTTGAGATGCCTACTGTCTCACCAATCTCGCGCATCTTCAATCAGCGGTCTGCCAATATGAGATCGTGGATTTTTGTCACTTTATCCTCAGTGGTAGCCGTTTGTGGGGCACCTGGGCGTGGCTTATCAAAAACCGACTTGCGACCTCGTTGAAACTCGTTGAACCAATTTTTGACCAATTCTTTCTCTGATTTTTTACCAAATTGTGAATCTTGAAACATCTCAGGAAACTATATAGGCCGTAACAGCACTGTATAGAGAGAAAGCACTAGATATTAAAGAGCCTCACAACTTAGGTCATCCATTACATCTTTGCAACCTAATAGAAAATCAGAACACTAGGAATGTACAGATCCCAAGTGCCCTATACTCCGGAACACATAATGTCGTACATACAAGAGGGTACCCGCCTTTAGTCTTACTCCGAATGAACATTCAAAATTTTTAAACAAATCTTTATTACTATCCAAGCCAAGTACAGAAACCCACAATCCCACCAAGAACGTTTAAAACACCATTATCCTGACCCACCTCACCAAATTCATACAAACCAATCAGGAGCGCAAGATTCCTTTAGCCCTAATCCACCACCCAGACCACAGCCAAAGCCGATACCCATGGGCGTAGATCAGTCCATACGTTCATGACACGTTAACTATATGCTTAGACCCCATGATAACAATTTCGTAGGGAAACGACCCCTGAGCAACGTAAACATTTTAAACGCAAATAATATGCAACGCCAATTCAATATACAATCAGTGGTGGATGACGAACAAGAATATTTACAGACAGCGGTAGAGAATATAATAAAGGAGCTGGAAGAAGATGCTTCATGTTAAGCGGAATACGATCAACAAGAATTATATTTTTATATAAACCTAAAATAGGTTAATTTTAAGGTAACGACGGGGAACGGAAAATGTCTGAAATTTTTAATCAACACGGGCTCAAATCAAAATCACATTCAAGCGAAACTAGTACCAAGCCCTAAACCTAACTAACCTAAACTAATAATTAAATAAAACAACATACAATAGTTAAACTTCCCAACATATCCCACTAAAATTCATTTTACTAAATACTAGTACTAGGCTTAACAAGAAATGAAAGCTATCTTCGGGCGGAGCCGGCGTTGATATACCCTTGCAGTTAAGTAGCAGCTTATATTATTATATATATTAGATCGTATACAGTTGCCCGATCCTTGTGAGAATTTCACCATCGAATCAAGTTTCTAATAAAAATGTTGCAAACAGCTAACAGCTAAAACAGCTTTAAACAAGAAAGGAAAGCTAACTTCGGGCGGAGCCGAAGTTGATATACCCTTGCAGTTGAGTCGCAGTCCGCTAGGTGGCGCCACGCATCTTTTATTATTAGATATATAGCGAATCGTATATAGTCGGCCGATCTTTATGAAATTTTGTGCATAAGATATTTTGGCACACAAAATATTCCACAAATATAACATGTGTGGAGAATCCCAACTCTCTAACTTAAAAAACACCAAAGTTATGGCATTTCCGATCAATCAGTTATATGGCAGCTATAGGATATAGTCGACCGATTCCGGCCGTTCCGACTTATATACTGCCTGCAAAGGAAAGAAGGATGTGTGCAAAGTTTCAACTCGATAGCTCTAAAACTGAGAGACTAGTTTGCGTAGAAACAGACAGACGGACAGACGGACCGACGGACAGACGGACATGCTCATATCGACTCAGGAGGTGATCCCGATCAAGAATATATATACTTTATAGGGTCGGAGATGTCTCCTTCACTGCGTTGCACACTTTTGACCAAAATTATAATACCCTCTGCAAGGGTATAAAAAGAAAGGTTTCCGATCGTTCAGTTTTATGGCAGCTATAGAATATAGTCGGCTGATCCTCGGCTGAACCTTTTATAGTTTAAAGCAAGGGATATAGTTTAAAAAAAAAACAAGAAAGGAAAGCTATCTTCGGGCGGAGCCGAAGTTGATTTACCCTTGCAGTTAAGATTTTTCCATTTCCGATCGTTCAGATATATGGCGTCTATAGGATTTAGTCGGCCGATCATAATAATATTTGGCAGATCGAAAAAACCATAGCTTAAAAAACAACAAAGTTATAGCATTTCCGATCAATAAGTTATATGGTAGCTTAGGATATAGTCGACCGATCCTTGCCGTTCTGACTTATATACTACCTGCAAGGAAAAGAAGGATGTGTGCAAAGTTTGAAGTCGATAGCTTTAAAACTGAGAGATTAGTTTGCGTAGAAACCGACAGGCAGACAGACAGTCAAGCGGACATGCTCATATCGACTCAGGAGGTGATCCTGATCAAGAATATATATACTTTATAGGGTCGGAGATGTCTCCTTCACTGCGTTGCACAATTTTGACCAAATATTTAATAACCTCTGAAAGGGCATCAAAATTCGATGATATTTCATTTTCGAATATTTTTAAAACAGATATCGACACAACAGATACTTAACCCTTAAAGGTTAAACTTCTTAAAGGTTCTAGAGTATTACTCTTTTTTCAACAACAGGTACATATAAACATCCTTTAATTTCAAAATCACATAACCAGCGGTTTTTCAAAACCATAAAAAACACAACTGGTCCAGGTATTATCAAATCCTGTAAAATACTATTAAACAAAAGCCTGACTGTCAAACAGTGGATACATTTAACACTCTGGCGCAAGAATTCACCCAAGCCTGTAACAATGCCCTCAAAAAAGCATGTCCAAGAACAAAACAAAGTGGTGGCGGCATGACAAAGTGGTGGGGTGACCCACCACCACATGTTTGGGGCGGAGCCAGCCTGGACCCTGCCTGGCTTGCTTGGCCGGACATGTGGGATCACTCGCCATCTGCGCAATTTTTGTCCCGACTCACTCGTCGATTGTGTATGTTTTTTCTATGTTAAAATTCTCCAAACTTTGGTCCCATGAGTTTCGGAGAAAGGACCGTCCATACAGGCGGAGATCCGCGACGCCCGGGTAAGGCTACTTAGAACAGGGGGTCGCCAGGTACCCTGAGCTCTCCGTTTAAGTCTAAGCAGAGTTTTTAAACCGGGCACTCAGCCAGGCTGACTCTCGGCACAGGTCGAATGACACCTTAGTCCGGCCCGGTGTGAGATGGTGTTTTGTAATGGGAGTTGGGTACGAATTGTAGTGTAGGAGAAAGGAAAAGTGTGAGGCTATTTTTTAGATGCGGCAACACTGGCGCATCGTCGGCACCGCTTACGGCGCGGATACCCGATAGCTGTCCGGGGCTGTTTATTTGCGAGGAGGATCCCCGAGGTAGGTCCTGCTATGCGACCCTTCGCTTAATTCACACCTTATCTTAACTGAAAGGCCATTCGCTATCCGCAACCTGCGACCCGTTTGGTAGCTCTAAGCTAGGCATCTCACAAACTCTTTGGACCAAACTTTTCGGTTAATTAGGCCAAGCAGAAGTCCATTTTCCCAGCTTCGTTATTAGTAAACATGGAATCAGGTCTCCCATTTAGCGAGTGGAGGCTATACAAAACAATGTGAGACCATCAATAAACTTGGAAGATTCCTTGGTATCATCAACTATTATCGGAGATGCCTGCCCCGTTCGTCACATATCCAGCCACCTCTTTTAGATTTACTGAGAAATGTTAAGAATTATGACCAACGTTTAATCGAAGGGACACCAGATCGGATCGCCGCCTACGATGAATGCAAAAAAGTATCACAGATGCGGTTCTATTGGCTCATCCATTTCCCAAAGCCCGAATGGCCCCGGTATTTGATGCTTATAATGTGGCGATTAGAGCGGGTCAATAGTCATTGGCAGCCCCTCGGTTTTTTCTCAAGAAAACTAACCGACACCGAGAAAAACTACAGCACGTACGATCGGGAATTACTTTCGATTTCTGAAACCATCAAATACTTCCAACACTACTTTGAGGGTCGACTATTTTGCATTGAAACGGACCATAAACCTCTCGTCTATGCTTTTAGGCAACGGCTAGAAAAGGTGTCACCCAGGCAACTTAGTCACTTTGAATTTATTTCGCAGTTTACGTCTAAAATCGTTCATGTCAAAGGATCTAATCCTGCAGCATCCCTCTTCCATCTTGCATAGAATCAAGTTGACAGCTATGTTCCATAGGAGAGGGGAGAGGACTCCGCTTTGTGGTGTGCTTCTACTGACGGCCCATGTTAAGGAAAATGTGCCAAGAGAGGACTCCACTGGTCTGCTAGCTAGCAGCTGGTCAATGAATCCCCAGCACCCAGCACTAGTAGACGGCGTCAGAAGCGGAAATCCAGCCAGCCAGCAGTATCAGCAAACAAAGTCAGCTAGCTAAGCCATCAATCTGAGTCAGTAGACTCAGAGGCGGTTGAGACTGGCATTAACATTGGTATTAACAAGTTCATAACATTGACTTCCCTAGACTTAGTGGTGTATAATTTAGCGTCTTATATAAGAATTGTTCTTCAGAAAAAAAAATAGTTGCAAATTATCGGTTCGTTACTCAGAGTCAAGGTACGTCATTAAAAACCAACCAACTTCGAGTGATCCTGTTTAAAACGTACCGCAAGTAGGACTCTCTTAAAACAAACCTACTTCAAGCGTTGCTCCTGTGTAAAACGGACCATAAGTAGGACTTAAAGCTATCTGACTTAAAGCTATCTGCCAACCTATTTCTAGTGTTGCTCCCGTGAAACGGACCACAAGTAGGACCGACCGATACGGAATCAGCCGAAACCCCATACCATCTGTACTTGAGGAGAACCAACCCAGGACTTCAAGTATCTCATATTAACTCCAGCCTGATCAAAGCAAGCGCCTGTCCCGTGCAGAATCCAGGAACATTTAGTCAGACCTTTTATAAGTTCTTTGACTACGACTGCGATTTGACAGTTTTGGGATTCCACCTAGGGCATGGGATCTGTTAAAGATATTTAGGAGCAAGTTTGTGGCAATGTCTCGTCGGGACCTGCCGATGCATAGGGCTTGAAACTGTATATTGCCCTGTATAGAGTTTTCTAGTTAATATCCAGTTTGAAGGTTGTGGGAGGGGCATTCGTGTTGGGCGGCGCGTCCGCTTCTGCTGTTCAACCTGGGAAGTGGGTTTCTAGCAGTATGGCTCCCTCACTTTTATTGGTCCAAGTGCCGCTTTTTTTTTTTAGAGATAGCCAAGAGTTGTAGCTGATTGGGATAGAATTTTTTTAAACATTTTCGCTTGGGCTGTGTTTGGGATGTCTGAGCATAAGGAGTTCCATGGGGAACTTCATTCCATTTCGAAATATCAATTTTAACACGGGGGTGACAGTCCGCAATATGAGAAACTATAACAGCCTCTAGGTTCGCAGGACATGTGTTTAGTCAAGACTTCACACACACATTAACGGGAGCTCCATCCGTAGCAAACTCAGTGCCGTCGAGACCGTCGACCGCTACACAGCATTTGGAGCGACGAAGCTGAAGTTGACTTGCCAGCCGCGATGATATAAGGTGAACCTGTGAACCAGAGTCCAATAAGACTCTGCAAGGGAGGAAGGCACCTGATCGACCACGGATGAGGATATTGGCGGTTGGCAGAAGCACTTCAGTACGGCGATCCTGAGCCAAGACTGTGTTGATTGACTAGGAAGGTGGAATAGCAACGGCAACATAAGCGGTGGAAACTTCGTACTGGTGGGGAATTGTTAGGGCTGACGAGCTGCCTGCAATGGTGCAACAAGGCATGATGTCGGCGATTGCACGTTGAGCAACGGGAAGTGTTGGGCAATGGCCATCCTCCAAACATACAAAACAGCGAGTCAGCCGTCGCACTTCGTCGTACTGTTGACTAACTGGCAAGGCAATGAAGCTTAGAAAAGTAGGAAGCGCGTGCGCTAAAACACCACACAGGGCGCATAGAACTGGACGTGCGTTAATAATCATGCACGAAGATCGGATATTCGAAGATCTACCTCGGCCCACTTGGTTAGCCGGTGGATACGCAGCCAAAAGAAAAGTCGACGCATTCTAGAGTCCGGCACCTTTGCTCCAAGAATCGTGCCATGGACTCCCAAGACGGAAGGCTGTCGTTGTTTCCGGCGAGAGTGTCTTCCCACTTGGCTTTTGTGACAGGAGCCAACTTCTGGAGGACAATCTGGATGAGCAAGCATCCTTGGATTTCGGCTGCTGATCCGGAATTGATGAGAGCCCGCATATGTAGCAACAGACCCTGGCTCGACCACACGAAGCTGTAGGATCTCATTAATGTGAAACTGAAATATTAAAGGCAGATTACTAACACTATTGCGCAATAGGTCAAGGGCCCAATCGTAGTTCGCGTCAGTAATTTCTTGCGGTCTCACCGTCTCCAAGGAGCTTTTCCATTTTTGTTAGGTGAGGATGGCCGTCAATCGTGGTCTTAAAAATCGTGGCGTCCGCATCGGCAACGGTGGCAAGAAGGGGGCTGGCTTGTATGGCATGGGTGAGACACTGGCACCGTCGAGAAGTGTGGAGTGGGCAGCGATTCTCAAGGAGCGCTTGGCAACCTCCTCCTGAATGTCCACCTGCTCATCAGTCGCCAGCTGCGAGAATCTCCAATACAGCTCACTCCCGATCTCGCTGAAATTAAGCTCCTCGAACTCTTCTTAAAGGGCGGTGAACTGCTCTCACAACCGCTTCTCAAGTGATTTCAGCGCCATAATGGTGCAAACCTCATTCCGCGCCGCAGCCTTCACCTTATGATGCAGCACCTCCATCTCCTGGCAGGTCATCTCTGCTCTTCTCTGCAGCATCCTTTGCCGGCTTACGGCAGCAGATCCAATAGTTTCACATCCAGACTCCATACCGCAAATCTCCAGCGCGAGTGGTGCAAAGAGAAAACCAAGATATGTTTGTTTTTTTTTGTTGTTTTTAGTATCACGCAGTTTTTTCAGTTTCTGTGGTAATTAAACTGATTGAACATCGGACGCGATCACGTCGGGGTCACCAAAATGTAGAGCTACCACTTTTTTGATAGCGACCGAATAAAACAAATTTAAAATTCCGGTTTATAATTTATAGAGAGTTAATTCCGTGCAATATTACAAAGAAGCGACCCGTCAATAACAACTTCCAATATACAAGTAAGAACAAAGCGCATGCGCTACAAATGACAACAAAGTGCATGCGAATCTGGGAGACAGAAGAGAAGATTAAATGCCGGTGTAGCTAAACAAATTATCAATATTCTAATCATTGCCCCAATCTGGTGCCTGCTTAGCCCAACAATGTCCTTATTTTTCATTTCCTTTTACCGCTTCACTCACCGATCGAATTCAACCATCTCAAAAATAATATCCATTCTAGTACGGAATGGATAAATGAATCAATGTCCAGTGAAATTCAGAGCTTTGCAAGCTTGGAAACCTTCCTCAACAATTGCCTCATCAGCATGAATATCTTTGAAAACCAGAAATCATCTTAGCCCATTCTGGGCTCTGAGGTACTTTAACGGCAACACGTTCATACCATGACAGGAACCATGGATCTCTATTGTCTGTATAAACTCTAATGGCCCCCACATTTTGTGACGATGTCCTGACTTTCTCTCGAAGAATTGCTTCGCCCGTAACCGGATTGTCGATCAAACAAACAATGTTGATACTTGCCAGCATCTTCAGGAATTACATTTTACAGATGCGACCCACTGAAATCCCACTCATGAAAAGGAGACTACATTGTTGCGTGTTTGCCGCAGACACCTAACGAATGTATTGGTGTATTGACATGCACCAGGATTATGCTCAATTTCAACGCATTTTATGGAGGATTGATCAAAACGAAATTGCCGAATACAGTCTAAATACACTCATTTTCGGCACTGCATCAGCACCGTATACAGCCATATGCGTGCTCCGTCAAATTGCTCAAGACCAACAACATCGATACTCTATTGGAACCCATACGAGGACCTTTATAGCTTAAAGGTTCAATTTGACATACCGGTCTCTTTTACTAAACGTTCTTTTTTTTCAGTAGTCCCTCGCAGGTTTTATAGTTCATGTTACTACCGCTGCCAAGAGTTTTCTAAAGAACATCTGCCAGTGGCGGTCCGATACCCTCGATAAGAACCAATTTGCTCTCGATTGGGGCGGCTCGTTACCTTCAATTCTACAAACTCGATTTAAGGAATTTCAACATCACTTACCAAAAATTGAGAATCTCAAAATTTATCGATTGCTCGGTCACCAGACCGGTGAAACCCAGAAATATCAACTACACGACTTCTGTGACGGCTCTTCATACGCGGCCTGTTTTTATCTCCGAATATAACATCAATGTGGGACAGTGAGCACGGCCCTATTGAGAGGACGGAGAACAATTTCTCGAATTGAAACATCAGAATCAGTGTTGGCTACCCCGTGAGGCTCTCCACCACCCCTTCACTGAGGCACCGAGCTCATCGCAACTAACATTCGGCATACTGGATAGTCAATTGAAAACAAGCTGTAAAAAGAATTTCGCGGCAATGTGTCCAGTGCTTCAAACATCTCCCAACGCGTGCTTCACAGTTAATGGGGGATCTGCCTCTACATCGCGTGAACCCCCTGGATGAGTCTTTGAATCCACTTACGTCGACTACACCAGCGGCTTTTACTTAAAGGCATTCAGGTTTTGCGTACATCATATTTACAAGGCTTATATTGCGGTTTTTGTATGTCTAGCAACCAAGGCGATTCATTTAGAAGCGTTGGACATGGACATCGCGACCTCCCTGGCATCACGTGAAATCCTAAGGCCCTTTAACCCACCTCACAGTCCTAATTTTGGCGGACTGTGGGAGGCCAACGTAAAAGCCGTTAAGACTCATCTGTATTGTTGATTTAAACCCATTGCAATTACCTATGAAGAATTGTCCACCGTGCTTACCCAGATCGATTACCATTATACATTCCTCGATATCTGAGACTTCTAACTCTGAGGCCAGCGTAGGTGTTTGCTCCATCGCTCGAGTCCGATTTGTAAACCTATTTGGTTACGGTATAGTTAAAGCCGAAGTTTAGCTCCCCATGAGAAGCCTCTATGGGTGCCAAGCTTACCTTATTGATGATTAGAACCGCCTTATTTGTCGGTCCTTCCATCTTCTCTACCCTCGCCAAATATCAGTCCGTCGTGTGAAGATGTGGTTTGCACCTTTGCAGCATAGTTAAGATCTTGCTGGGTTCCTTTATGGAGGCAGGGATCCAGATCTTTGCGGTAGGTCTGCATGGGACGTCTCGCCAGCTTAGCGCAACGAGCTTGTCTCCCTCGTAGACCTCATCTAGCTCGTCAACCGCCGTCTTATATAGCTCTGCTCTTATATAGGACCTCTCATTATTGCAGGCCCGCTTCTTTGCAGACAGGAGGGGGGCCTGGCCAGAAGCTCAAAACATTTTGCAGCTAGGGCTGCCTCCACCAACTCCACTTATCTCTCGGGACTTTGCCGTCGGGGTTACCCCTGTCGAAAACTCAGGGCAGGATGCGGTTTTTCGCGATCTCTGCGAATGACCACTTTGGCTGTGTGTGCTGCCGCTTCGCCATGGGTGCTCCCGGCACATCCTGGGATCGCTTCCATTTGGAATGTGGTTTTGGCTCGTGTTTCGGAGCTGGGGGCCTTGGCGTCTTGCCATATTGTGGAAGGACTCCTTTCGCCCATTCCAAATTCTTGAGCCACTCTGCGGAAGTTTTTTCCGATTTGGTCCTTTCATGGCTGCGCAGTATTTGCCCTGCAGTTCTCTTTTCGGCGTAGGAGTATCTTTTTTAGCCAAGTTTGCTAGCCACTTCAGGTTCGATACCCTCTCCTGCACGGGTTGGAGGCATAACGTGAGACTAGGCAGAGTTTGTATACCGGGACCCCAAACTCTTTGGACCGTATGCAGCAAATGGCAAAATATCAATAGCGTTGGAGCAAAATATAAAAAGCGATAAATTAAGTGACTTTTCCTCACCGATGAGCATCAGAGAGCAGTGCTAAACTTCTGTCTCCCTGAATACATTGAGTGGCGATTAATCCCTCCCCACCTATATTAATTAAATATATTCTTTGCAAAACATTTGGTTCAAAGGTTATTTCAACAATTGCCATAGAAATAATTTCAAATAAATGAGGCCATACCTAAAAACACAAAAATTAAAATGTTTATAGATTTTTGATTTAAGAGTATACAGTTTGCTGGAATCGTGAAAGCACAAGAGAAGTTTTTTTTTATTAAATTAATTCATCGTGCTTTAGAATCCATTTAAAATTCTTTAAGTATTTATTCATTTTAATTATTTATTATTAACATTATTTTTAGCTTCGCTGTAAGATAAAGAGAGAAAGTGACCTTAAATTTTTTTAAATTTTATATGGAACCTTTTTTGTGTTGCAGCTTGCAAAAATTGTTGCGCTTAGCTCACAGAACTTTTAAGTATATTTAACTGAAGGTATGGGTTCGACGTTAATGTCCAAAAATAATACAGATACCTCAAATTTTGCAGGTTAGATAGATAGTTCTCCCATTCTGTATGAAGAAGTAAAGGCATTTCATCATCCCAGGCCATTTTTCTTTTTGAATAATTCAGGCATTTTTTTGTCAGAAATGGGACTATTTTGGTTCTATATGTGGCTGTTTTAAGCCAATGGTATTAAAGAACCTCAGAATCAATTC
>JAJJHT010010905.1:10758-49518 GCA_021223865.1 Drosophila pandora
TCTGGAAAATTGCAGAAGACCTATCAGCTAATGCATTTATGCATGTTTTAAGGCAATTTGGTTGCAGAAGAGGTTTTCCAGTAGAGATTTATAGTGACAATGGGACAAATTTTAAACGGGCTAATAAAAATATACAGGAAATAATCTCTAATTGGTCAAAGGACGAAATGACTCAATTTTTAACAACAAAGAGTTGCACATGGCATTTCAATCCGCCATTGAGTCCACATATGGGGGGAGCGTGGGAAATACTCATTCAATCGGTAAAGAAATATTTACAATTTTTGTTAAAGGAACGTTTTCCTAGAGAGTACACTTTAAAGACTTTGTTTTGCGAAATTGAGTATATGATAAACAATCGCCCTCTTTTGTATATGCCTTCAGACTCTATTGACTCAAATCCCTTAACGCCAAATGACATCCTTATTGGCCCTAATCATACATATTCATTTTATTCATTTGCCACTGAGGGTGATCTGAAGCTGTTGAATATGTGGAACGCTTCCCAAAGATTGGCCGACTTATTCTGGGTAAAATGGAGAAAAGAGTATCGACAATATCTTTTATATAGCAAAAAATGGACAAAGAATGAAAAAGCTATTGAAAAGGGCGATATAGTTTTATCTATGGGATCAGATACGCCTCGAAATATGTGGCCAAAAGGAATAGTTATTGAAACCTATCCATCTAGTGATGGCTGAGTTCGAATTGTAGATGTTAAGATCAAGAATAATATTTATAAGAGACCAATTGGTAAACTTGTAAAATTAGAACTTAAGAATGAAAATGTAACTTCTTAAGTATTGCCAAATGCAATACTTGGGGGGAGGATGTTGCGGAACAAGTTGGCAGCTCAAATATAGATTTGTATTTATGAATTTTATCGATTTAATTTTTGTGACGATAAAGAAATCGAACGTTTTTTTTTTAGTTGTTAAGTTGAGTGCGATGAAGACACACGTCCTTTTTTATGTTGTATAAATTTTGAAAACGATTTTTAATTTGAATAAAGTTATACTTAAAATTGGAGTGCTGTAAAAGTTTACTAACAGGAATATGCAGACGGCCGGTCATTCAAGCCGGATATTACACACATAAACATAAACTTGCAGGTAATCTTAAAAGTAGCAGCAACAGTGACCCTTTCTTAAGTGCTTCAAGTGCACCACATAAATATTTGGTTAGACTGCAGGAGATCGGCTTTCAAACCATGCTGTTAATCACTTATTCACATGGGTCCGATCTCCTACATTCTATGTTTGGAATTCTTATCGTGTTCAATGCTTGAACATTCTGCAAAGGGCCACAAAAAAGGTGTACATTTTATATATTTTAAATTCATTATATTGTCCTTTGATTACACTAGATAGCGGACTGTATATGTATATATGTACTTTTTCTTTTATAAATTTCTTTCCTTCAGTATTAGAAAATTATTATTATTATAATTGTTTGATAACAACATGTCGTTAATTATATAATTATATTTCCGAATGTTAAATATTTAAACATTGTTTAAGTTATTTTATTAGCTCCCATGTTCAACTTAATGTTTGAACATCCTGCAAGGGGCCACAAAATTGCTTGACTTGTGTTTACATTTTCAAATTAATTATTATTTTCATTCAATTTTTTAGTGGACTGTAATATTATATATATTTTTTAATTTTTTGATTTTAGTGGACATCTTGAAAACTTTTTTCATTCGATATTTTAGTGGACTGTAATATTATATATATTTTTTAATTTTTTCCGGTGCCGTTCCGGAAAAAACACCATAGAAAGGAACGATTTTAAACTAGGCTCTTTTTTGCCCAGATCGCCCCCTTATTTTATGCTCCTTGGCATTTACACAATTTTACTTTCTGTGTTCCTTACCTCTTGGGGGGAAACAACAGTTTTTTTTTTTCCTGACTACGATTTTAAACTGGGATCTTCTTTGCCCAGATCGCAGCCTTATATTATGCCTATTGGCATTTTTATAATTTAATTTTCTGTGTTCCTTACCTCTTGGGGGGAAACAACAGTTTTTCCTGACTACGATTTTAAACTGGTCTCTTTTTCGGGCCAGATCGAAGCCTTATCTTAAGCCTATTGGCATTTTATATTATTTTAATTTTCTGTGTTCCTTACCTCTTGGGGGGAAACGACAGTTTTTTTTTTCCTGACTACGATTTTAAACTGGGATCTTTTTTGCCCAGATCGCAGCCTTATATTATGCCTATTGGCATTTTTATAATTTAATTTTCTGTGTTCCTTACCTCTTGGGGGGAAACAACAGTTTTTTCTGACTACGATTTTAAACTGGTCTCTTTTTGGGCCAGATCGAAGCCTTATCTTAAGCCTATTGGCATTTTATATTATTTTAATTTTCTGTGTTCCTTACCTCTTGGGGGGAAACAACAGTTTTTTTTTTTTTGTTTGACCACGCGATTTTAAACTGGGCTCTTTATTGCCCAGATCGCAGCCTAACCTGAGTCTCTTACCACAGGGGGGAAAACGTCAGGGTGTCCCGAAGGACCACATAAGAGGAGCCCCTTATATAAAGGTGTTACTCCAATGAGTTTTCAAATGAAACCTTATTAGTATAAGGGCTCCTCTTATCAAGTGATCCGGCTCGAAGGACCAAATGATAAGAGGAGCCCCGTAAACAATCGTGTTACTCCAATGAGTTCCTTTTAAAAAACTGTTTTTATTTCTCACAATTCTCTTACAAGAAACATACATGAAAATCTTAAATCTATTTAAAACTACTTATCAACGGACTGCACGCTGACATGGTATGTGACACTTATGACTCACTTATTCACATGGGTCCGATCTCCTACATTCTATGTTTGGAATTCTTATCGTGTTCAATGCTTGAACATCCACAAAGACCAATAAATGATTTAATTTGTTTAGGAGTACTTGGAATTTTAAAATCGTGAATAGCTTGAATTTTATTTGGGTTTGTTTTAATTCCTTCAGTAGTAATTATGTAGCCTAAAAATTCTGTTTCTCTTTTCATGAATTCGCATTTATCTAATTGAATTTTAAGATTGGATTTTCTTAATCGGATAAAGACTTTTTGAAGGGACTGAATATGTTCTTGTAAGGAGGTTGAAAATATAATAATATCATCTAAATATACTAGGCAATGAGTTCCTATTATATCATGAAGAATATTATTCATACATCGCTGGAATGTAGCAGGAGCATTTTTTAGACCGAAAGGCATTTTAGTATATTCATAGAGTCCTTTTTTGGTGGAAAATGCTGTTTTTTTAATTGATCTTGGGTCTATTTCAATTTGATGGAATCCCTTTGCCAGATCTAACGTTGTTAAATATTGACATTTTCCTAACTTATCTAGTATTTCATCCATATTGGGGATGGGGAATTTATCGTCAATAGTTATCTCGTTAAGTCCTCTGTAATCAATAGCCATACGAAATTTTAGAATGCCCGATGCATCCATTTTCTTGGGTACTATTACTATAGGACTACAATAAGGAGATTTAGATTTGCGGACAATACCTTGTTTAATCATATCTGCTATTTGGTTTTCTACTTCATTGTCATAAATATAGGGATAAGTATATGGTCTTCTATAAATGGGATCTTCATGTTTAGTTTTTATTTTATGTTTGATTTCATATGTGAAGGTCAAATTATCACCCTTATGATACTGAATATCAAAGAATTTGGACATTAGAGAATGTAGGGCCGATTTTTCCTCACTATTGAGATGATCATCTCGAATATAACTAGTTTTTGATTCCGTTTCCAATGCGTAAATGTGTTCTTCATCTTCTAACATGTTTGTATAATTTTTGTTATGTTCCTTTATTATATTGATCATTGGAAATTCGTAATTATTTAGTTTAACAATATTCTTTCCAAAATCTATTTGGGCTGATGTAAGGTTTAAAATATTACGTCCTAAAAGAAAATCGTAATGATTGGAAAATTTTATGTTATTCTCTTTAATTGGATATTTTAACAAATTTTCATTTATTAAACTTATACTGGAACCTGTGTCAATAAGGCTTTTGCTGTTGTGTTTATTCCGAGGCTTGTGTCTGAAACTATTTCCATTGGTTCTGGTCTATTCTGTTGGTCTGATAGTTTTTGAGGAACATTAACAGATCGATTATAATTTGGAGAGTTTTGACCTGAAGGATTACAAGGTCGGCCTAATTACACAGGCCGACAATTTCCAACTTTTTTTTTCCTCCACGCATAATTTTACCTGCTCCATAACCTAGGCTCCCCTGAACCAAAGTCCAGAACAAACATAGGTTCTATCACCCAATGTTTCCGCGGTACACCTAAGAGAAGAAATTGATCAAATTTTACGATATATTGAATTATGTAGGCCATGTAATGAAGATGACCATCATTGTTTCTATTACATATCATTTTTGAAATGTATGTGTACCAACTAAAATTAAAAAATGGTATCTAGCAGTTACCATATCTTTGAAATACTCATCCAAAGTTAAAATCTCAGATTTTCTACATTAATTTTTGGTATTCTATGATTTTTCCCCAAACATTTGTCTATGGAAGATTTTTATTTTCTTATTGAAATCAGTAGATTATACCATGTTTTAATTTTGGATTTAAGGAAAAACTCGAAATAATTTTATATAATTTATTATAGGTGGTTAAACAATATTTTCGTCAATTAAATTGGAGTTTTTAATCTCATATTTTTAAAAAGTCATGGCTTCTCGCATAATCACGCATAATTTTACCTGCTCCATAACCTAGGCTCCCCTGAACCAAAGTCCAGAACAAACATAGGTTCTATCACCCAATGTTTCCGCGGTACACCTAAGAGAAGAAATTGATCAAATTTTACGATATATTGAATTATGTAGGCCATGTAATGAAGATGACCATCATTGTTTCTATTACATATCATTTTTGAAATGTATGTGTACCAACTAAAATTAAAAAATGGTATCTAGCAGTTACCATATCTTTGAAATACTCATCCAAAGTTAAAATCTCAGATTTTCTACATTAATTTTTGGTATTCTATGATTTTTCCCCAAACATTTGTCTATGGAAGATTTTTATTTTCTTATTGAAATCAGTAGATTATACCATGTTTTAATTTTGGATTTAAGAAAAAACTTGAAATAATTTTATTGGATTTATTATAGGTGGTTAAACAATATTTTCTTCAATTAAATTGGAGTTTTTAACCTCATATTTTCAAAAAGTCAAAGCTATCTAAAACTGTTTCTTTGTTCAAAACGTATCTATTGCAGGTTCAGCTTGTTTAGTAAAGCTTTACAGAAGTTGTAGACAGCCATGACTTTTTAAAAATATGAGATTAAAAACTCCAATTTAATTAACGAAAATATTGTTTAATACTCTCTTCCTTCACTTCATAGCGAACGGTCGTGATTATTTTTTGCGCTTGCGATAAATTCTATTTTTGCCAAACGCGGGTTTGAAATCTTAATTTAAACACTTGGTTTTCATTACTAATATTGTGTCTTAATATTAAATTTATTCCCGTATCGCTACGCGCTTGTGCAGTGCCATATTTGGGTGAGCATTTAATAAAATTAAAAAGTCGCAATCCAAATATAGCTCTGCTTCTTTTTTACTCTCTGCCTTTTTAATTTTTGCAGTTAATTCTGCTCTTATCTTTTTGCGCGCATTTCTTTACACTTGCGCTCTCCCGTAGCTCTCTTCACTAACTCCCTCCTCTACCTACCTTTTATTAACCTTAGTTGGTACAGTGGTTGAAGGCTAATTCGCTTAAAATAAAAAAAAAAAAATAATAATAATAGAAAATTTAAAAAATTATAAANTTTCTTTTTTGTAATTTTTTAAAAATGGAACACAACGTTGTCTGCTCATTAAAATCGTGCAATATCTTCGTCCCAGGCCAGCATCTATTGTTGGCTGTGCGAAAGTTCATTCCTCTCTTTATCTTAAAGCGGACGGACGTGTTTTTTTTGTGCGCACTAAGTTTTTGTAAAATTTGCAATAAGCTTTCTATAAACAATCGGTGTTTATTTCTTTACAGATAAAAAAACAAATTGCAATTTTTTAGATCTGTATCGCTTCGCGTGTGCAGTGATATATTTGGAGGTAAAATAATAATTTATTTAATTTACTTTTCAAACATAGCCCTGCTCTGCTTCTTCATCTCCTACGGTGTTGTTGCTATTCTTTTGCTTCTACTCTCGCTCAATAGAGATTCTTATCTCTATTTCTTTAAATCTTACTAACTGCTCTCTTTAATCTCCCCTTCTCGTTTCCTTGGTACAGTGGTTCAAGGTTCCTTATTAATAAAATCAAATAATATTTTTAAATTAATTATTAATTTTTTAAAATAATTTTTAATAAATTAATTATTTAATTTTTAATAATTTTTAATAAATTAATTATTAAATTTTAAATAATTTTTAATAAATTACTTATTTAAATTTTTAAAAATTATGGATTTTAAATTGGTCTGTTCATTAAAGTCTTGCAATAAGACAATCTCGTCTTCCCAGCCTACCATCCATTGCTGGCTCTGTGAAAACGTTTTACACGCTAAGTGTGCCGGGTTCACGGCCTCAGTTTCGGATGCAATCTCGCGTAGGTCTGGACTCCACTTTTGCTGTGACGGTTGTCGTGCTGTTGAGGACGAAATGAGGTCGTTCATGAGGCAGACTAAAAGCGGTTTCAAGGAGTTGATTAGTGGTTTTCGAAAAATCAATGACCAACTCTGTGCGCTTGATACACAGTTTAGTAGTCTTCAACTACTAAATGAGTCTCTGCTCGGGTCGAATAATCTTCAGCCTGCTCAGCCGACAACTATGCAGCTGCTTATATCTCTGGCCACCCCAAGGGCCGGACCTGATAAAAATTCGGCTTTCGAATGTCTCGGAATCAATGAGCAATTGTCCGATATGTCCTCTGTGGCATCGCTTCAAGTGATCCCAGACCCAATAATTCAAACTCCTGTAACAGTCACCAAACAGGGTAATAAACCGTCCGGACCCCCGGTACGCACTGATGCCGCAGTATTAGTTACGGCGGCACCAAAACCCTCGCAGGTGATCCCACCATCGAAACACATTTTTGTTTCCCGGCTTGCCCCTGATACTTCGGAGATTGATATCTCGGCTTACATCAAAGCCAAAGCAAAAGCCGACATAAAGGTGGTGGATATTACAAAATTCAAATATTCTTACACCAGGCACACGTCATCTTTCAAAATACGTGTGCCCTTGTAGATGTTCAAGACGATCTGTTCCGCCAGCTTTTGGCCAGAGAACATTTTCGTCCAAGAACATCAGCCAAGTACGGTGAAAAAAAAGATAACCATTATTGCTGCAGTGGGTGCCGAGCTGTTCAAGATGAAATGAGATCATTCATGCGACATTCATACATGCGATCATTCAGGGACGGTAAATGAAAAGTCAGCACCCGAATTTACCGTAGCAGAGCATAACTTGTCTGCTTTGTCCTCCATGGCCCGCCGCCCGGACACCCGGAACGGACTGATGCCGCGGTATTACCGACCGTGGCACCAAAACCATTACAGGTAATACCACCTGTTAGACAAATATTTGTCTCACGGCTAGCCCCCGATACCTCGGAGATTGATATCTCGGCTTATATCAAAGCCAAAACCAAGGCCGTTATTAGAGTGGAAGACATTAGGAAATTTAAATACTCCTACTCGAGGCGCATGTCATCCTTCATGATACGTGTGCCAGTGCCGATGTTTGTGGCAATATGTTCGCCTGGCTTCTGGCCAGAGGACATATTTGTACAAGAGCATCAGCCGAGTAAGGTAAAGAAAAAAAATTCGAAGCCTGCTGGAGTCAAGCTCCCAACATCTGTCCAATCCGACTCTTCAAAAAACTAACATGTTCTATCAATCTTACCTATCAGAACTGTCGGGGCCTACGTAGCAAGCTCCCTAGACTTTATTCTGATAGTATTTCCTTTGCGTCCCATATTATAGTCTTTACTGAAACTTGCTTAAAGCCGGAGATCTTTTGCTCCGAAGTTTTTCCAAGTAGGTACACCACTTTTAGACGTGACCGACCTCTGCGAACAGGAGGAGGAGTCTTAATTTCTATTGACTCCAATTTCATTTCTGAAGAGGTAAAGTTACCAGAGTTTGGTGATTTCGAATTTTGTTGCGTTAAAGTCATATTGTCTGCTCAATCATTGTTTATTACATGTTCTTACATTCCACCATCTTCCGAGCCGCCTACATACTGGCATCACTTGTCGGCTATACAGGCTGTTACCAATCTTATGTCAGATATTGACCTTTTGGTAGTTCTTGGCGACTTTAATTTACCAGAACTCAATTGGTCAATTACTAAAAATGTAACTTTCTTATCACTTTCCACCCATCATGATTTGACGGCGGGCATCTTTGACTTGTCCCTAGGCCAGATCAACCATGTTAGAAATTCGTTAGGTCGGCTTCTTGACTTATGTTTTGTATCTGATCCAGATAGTATCACACTTTCCAGAGCTTTGCCCCTCTCAACCTCTGAAGATCCATACCACCCTACGCATGAAGTTTCAATTGGAACCAATTCTGGGGTCAATCAGAAGCCTTCCTGCGTATCAAAGAAGATTCGTTGTTTTCGTAAGGCTGATTTTCGTAAACTTAATTTATTAATTGATACTTTTGACTGGTCCGATATTCTGGCATGCACTGATATAAATATCATTCTAGATCAATTTTATTTGACATTAAATTCATTTTTTGACTTAAGTGTGCCGTGGAAACATCCGTCCGCTATAAATAATCCTCCTTGGTTTACAAGGTGCCTAACAAAATTAAAAACATATAAAGACAGGCTTTTAAATAAATATAAAAGAACCTGTAGCAGCATAGATTTCTCAAGATACTTAATAGCTCGGCTAAATTTCACCGTGCATAACGCCGAATGTTAAAAAAATTATATTCGCCGCTGTCGGATTCAGTTCACTCAGGATCCAAAGCAGTTCTATAACTTTGTAAACACGAAGCGTAAACATGTATCTTTTCCTTCCCTACTTACGTATCAAAATTTATCAGCGACTTCGGATCAGGCCATTGCGGATTTATTCGCAAAATTTTTCCAAACAACGTATTTACCTCTTAAAACTTCAGATCAGCCATACGCTTACAACATTCAACCAACTAATCGTATATTTGTTCCATTTCTTTCTGAAAACAATATATTATTATATACTACAATATATTTTTAAAAGGTAAAACCAGTTTATTCGCCAGGCCCCGACGGAGTACCAGGCTGTGAATCTTCGATTTTCCCCTTTAAATGGAAGGAATCTTTCATAATTCCTCTGCACAAAAAGGGGAAAAAATGACTTGCCCCCATCCATAACGAACGCACTGGTACTAATGTACGCAGACGATGTTAAGCTTTGTCTGCAATATAAGTTCCCGTCTGCCCAAAACAGACTCCAGTCGGATCTCGACAATTTTCAAAAATGGTGATTAGCTAATGACTTAATACTTAACGGATCAAAATGCAAACTTATGTCTTTTAATCGTACTAGTCCTCACCAGGCTTCGTACTATCTCTCTGGGATTGCCTTAGAAAAATTAACTCAGGTTAATGATCTTAAAACTTAAATATATTAATGACATAAAACTTAAATTTTCCGACCATATTTCTTCAATGGTTAATAAGGCTAAAGGTGTTGTCGGTTTTATTAAAAGATGGGCTAAAGAATTTAACGATTATGGAATTTAACGATTTTTATATTACTAAAAGCATATTCTGGTGTCCCCAATACGGTGTTCATCAAGACCGCATAGAATCCGTACAAAAGAACTTCTTATTATTTGCTCTTAGGGGACTTAACTTAGGGACTTAGCAAATCTTCACCTACCTTCGTACAATAGTAGACTCCTACTAATAAACTTACCCTCCTTAAAAAATCGTAGAACAATGCTGAGTGTCGTTTTCCTACACAACCTTATTACTTTTAGTTGGTACACGTACATTTAAAAAATGATATGTAATAGAAACAATGATGGTCATCTTCATTACACGGCCTACATAATTCAATATATCGTAAAATTTGATCAATTGCTTCTCTTAGGTGTACCGCGGAAACTGTGGGTGATAGAACCTATGTTTGTTCTGGACTTTGGTTCAGGGGAGCCTAAAGGTTATGGAGCAGGTCAAATTATGCGTGGAGGAAAAAAATAGTTGGAAATTGTCGGCCTGTGTTATTATTAAAATTATTAGTTTTAGGAGTATTAGATGTGGAGACCATTGGTATATTATATCGATTTTCAACACTTCGGGATAAATTATATATATCATCATCATCATAAAGACCTACAGCTTGAGCAGCTTGTTTTAATTTAGTTGGAGTTGATATATCGTATTTGCATATAGATATGTACACTCGTAATGGTAATTTTTCACGAATTACTTCTGCTATATGATCACCTAATACTCTCGAAAATATAACAGTGTTTGCTGCATTATTATCCAGACTTAACTTATTACAAATTTTGCTTGTCTGTTTATCTAATTCATCAATAAACTTACGTAAACTATTTTGATATTTAATTTTATGTAAATCCATGATCATGAGATGTGGGGGTTTTGAGGAGTTGAATTCACTGATGAGTAAGGTTCTTATTTCATTCCAATCCTGGGTTGAATTCCTTAGAAGAATTGTACGTGCAGGTCCAACGATGAGGTTTAGGATAGCTCCTTGAATGATTTCATTCTGAGTAGACAATGTTGTTTTGTATTGGGTAATTAAGTTATCAACACTTTTTATAAATAGTGCTAATTAAATTGTATCACCATAAAATTTGTCAATTTGTTTTAGTTGCATGAAGAAATGATTCATATTGCTGTCAGACAGGATGTGCCTTGCTGCAGCTGATGTGGATGCTTGTTCAGATTGCATTTTAAAGTTTATTTATTTAATTTGGTATGTATATGTTTTTATTTTTTAAATAGTCTTGATTTTATTAATAATTTTATTTTATTTGTTTATTTCAAATAGACATTAAAAATCCTCATTCGTGATTTGACTAATGCTGAGTTCACTGGTATTAAAATTTTTTATGTAATGTTTGTTGCACTTCACACTAGAAATCCTCATTCGTGATTTCACTAATGTTTAGAAATGTTTATACATTCGTTTTGCGGATACAATAAATTCGCGATGTATTTAGTTCGATACTTAAAACACGTGAGGATAATTGTATCCTACCGACTGCGCCAATTATATGTTTTGATTCCCGATTTAAAATAAAAAAATAAAAATTAAGATTTTTATTTTATACATTTTATTATTGAATTCAAGAATGAGTTATAAAGATATCCTATTGGATTGATCGTGGATTATAAACTGATTTTACAAATTCAATTTTCTTATAACTGTAGCTTTTATCGGTGACAGCGACGCTGGCAGCATAGATGGAATTTGGTTGAATAGTTTTGATTGGTCAGAGTGTTATGCTGACATGTAGGTTCCCAGGATGGGCACTTGTTTATGAATTTGGAGCAAAAGGGGTTTGATGTTTACGTCTACTGTCGTCGATAAAGGCGTGTGAATGGATTATGTCTATGTTTATGTCTGGATGCCAATGATAATGCTATGGGAAAGGGTTTGTGTCTAGCCTATTTGAATTATTCCCACAGTAGGCTCTGGAATGTTGTTTATATATGATTTTATAGGTATGGCAGGGTATACTGGTTTTATGGAGGATTCGTTATCTAGGGTATTTGCAGATACATTAAGTGTATCTGCGGATAAACTACTTGCATATAATAATAATAATAATATCGTAATCATATACACATATGAAAATTAGAATAAATAAAATTTAATATAATTCCATGTATGTAGATGCTAGGAAAGAAAAAGTAACTTTTTACTAACCTATCTCCAGAGTTTAACGATAATATTTGGAAACTTGTCAAATTAATTAAATATTAATATAACACTTACGTTTCAACTATATTATCTTAATAATATAATTTATAAAATATATAATATTACAGACACCACCTACCATATATACCTTTTTGGTCGCGATCGAGCTTCTGAAGCGAACAGATGTGCCTCCGTATGTTCTCTGTGTGAGAACCGAATAAAACAGCAAAAAACAGAGACGGAATACCGACAGAGACGGAATTTAGTGTCACCCGCGTGGGAGCCTAAATGCAATCGAGTGCAAATAAAATAGTGACAGTGGCACTTATAGTTTGGTGAAAAATAGCAATTTTCTATTTGCAAAATAACCACGTGCGTGGAAAATTTCCAAGCTTTTAAAGCTTTCAAAACTTTAAAGCTTAAGCTTTAAGCTTGAAAGCGTAACAAAGCTTAGAAAAGACACAACCCGCTGCAAGCTTCAGCGGAGTTCCGAACCTCCCAAAGCTTAGAACTTTAAAATCCCTCTAAACTTTGGAAAGCTTGGTGCGAATTTGGGCCCGTTCAAAACCCAAATTCGCGGCAAACCACCATGGAATGGCAAGCGCCGCCCCACTTGCCCAAGGCTAAGCCACCCAGGAAACAGCCTAACTCCAGCGAAGTCTACGAAAGCGATTCCAGCGAATCCGAACCCGAAGAAGTAAGGCGCAAGTCGGCCAAGAAACCCAGCGAACAAAAACCCAGCACCAGCGCGGCAGCAAGAGCCGCGCTTTTGACCAAGCTCAGGCTCCAAGGTAATTCCTTTGCCCTTCTCTCGGACGACGATGAGCTTTCGGACTCCGAAGCTGAAAGCGAAAATCCTTCAACGGCTTTAAAGACCGACGCTCCCAAGAAGACCCCCAAAGAAATTAAGCCGCCTCCGATTTTTATCCCAGACGTGGCCAACATTAAAGCCCTTTCTAAAGCCATCTCCAACGCTCTTGGCGTCAAAGTTAACGTCACTTTTAAGACCAGCCTGAACAACACCACCTCTAAACAAGGAGTCATATACCAAATTGAAGCAATTCCTAACTGAAAACAACAAGCGATACCCAACTTTTCAGCCCAGAGACGAACGCGCCTACCGAGTAGTCGTAAAAGGCCTTCACTTCTCCACAGACCCGGACGACATTAAGGAGGGCTTCTGCTCCCATGGGCACAATCCCACACAAAGAGGAACGAAGAAGCCGTTTAATCTCTTCTTCGTCAACCTCGAGCCTGCTAAAAATAATAAAGAAGCCTTCCATATTAAACGGCTATGCAGCCTCAATGCTATCGTTGCCAGGCATTCGGCCACACCCAGCGTTACTGCCAACACGAACACCGATTCGTTAAGTGCGGAGACCGCCACCCCACCGCTGAGTGCACCAAGGCCTCTAGCGAACCAGCCCTTTGCCTCCACTGCAAGGGGCCTCATACAGCCTCTTACAAAGGCTGTACATTCTATAAAAAGGCCAAAGGCGCGTTCGCCTCAAAGCCGACAGTATCACGAGGCCAGCAACCTCATTTTAGCAAGGTCAGCCCCAACTTAAACTATGCCAGCGCTGCCAAAAGCGGAGTACCACAGTTTGACCATTCCGATCCTAGTCTTACAGGCAATCCGATGGACGCCTTAATGGCCAGGATGGAATCAATGTTCGAACGCATGATGGAGAAGGTCATGAGCCAATGCCGCCAACCACCCCAACAGCAGAGGTCGTGGGGGCGCGGCTATTCTGATCCGTAGCAGCATCAAATATGAGGCTTTCCTGCTATCAGAGAAGACTGGGTTCAATGCGCCCAAATTCAAGTCACCACCACCAACGGAGATATCACCATTGCTGCTGCCTACTTCTCACCCAAACACAGCGTTAGCGTCGAGGACTTTGGTTTGCTCCTTGATTGTCTTGGTCCCAAATTGGCGGGGACTTCAATGCCAAACACCCCTGGTGGGGCTCTAGGATCAGGAACCCGAAAGGCACTGCACTGTACAGGCAAGTACAGTCCAGAAATCTGAGCTGTCACGGGACAGGGGCACCGACGTACTGGCCTACGGATCCTCAGAAGATCCCCGACGTGCTGGACTTCGTCATCTCAGGAGGGCTGGATTCTGCAGGAATCCAAACCAGAGAAGTGGTCGATCTCATTTCGGACCACAGCGCCTTCGCCGTATCACTTTACAGCCCTGCCCTGCTCAGGTCAGCCCGTAAAAGGCTAATTTTTAAATCAACAGATATTGGCAAGTACCAATCTCACCTAATCACCTTTACCGACCCCAGCCTGCCTCTTGACTCTCCTCATGACATCGAAACTGCCGTGGAAACAATGACCGCTCAAATCCAACAAGCAGCTTCAGTAGCTGCACCAAGACCCTCCAACCGCCCAAGAGCCACCGACAGAGATATTCACTTCTGGAGTCGGAAGTCGAAGAGCTCAAGCTCCAACCCGTGAAAAGAGCCGACGGCATCTGGTGCAGATCTGAGACTGGCAAGGCTAACGCCTTCGCCGAACACCTAGAAGAGGTCTTTACGCCCCTCAGTCGTTGCTCAACTGAGAACGCAACGGAAACCGCCCGGCTACTAGCTGAGCCTCTCCGGGATGCCGACCCGATTCGTCCAGTCACAACTAAAGAAACAGCCGAGCTCATCTCCATCATGAGCAACACCAAGGCCCCGGGCGATGATGGTATCAATGCGATTGCATTAAAGCTACTACCACCTCCAAGCATCCTACTAATCACCAGGATCTACAACAGATGCATGGAAATAGGGTATTTTCCGTCTTCATAGAAACGTGCCCAAGTAGCCGTGATACCTAAGCCTGGTAAACCTGAAGCCAATCTTGCCTCATACCGTCCAATAAGCCTACTTTCAATGCTCTCCAAAATACTCGAAAGAGTATTTTTGAGCAGAGCATTGCCTGTACTGGACGAGGCTGGACTGATCCCTGATCACCACTTTGGCTTCAGGAGGCGACATGAAACTCCTGAGCAGTGCCATAGGGTCGTGCAGTACATTCTGGACGCTTTTGAAACCAGAAAGTACTGCATGGCCATCATGCTGGACGTCAAGCAAGCCTTTGACCGGGTCTGGCATCCCGGACTCCTCCACAAGCTCAAGACAGCCCTGCCCGGATCCATGCCTATTTTTGGAAGACCGTAAATTTGCGGTAAGATGCGGCGAGGCCATCTCAGAGTTCAGAGTGGTTCACGCCGGAGTTCCACAAGGCAGCGTTCTTGGTCCACTGCTCTACAATCTCTACACTGCTGACCTCCCCGTTCTACAGAACCGGGACCTGATGGCTGCAACTTATGCAGACGACACCGCATTCCTGACGGTTTCGGACAGCGCCATAGAAGCTGCCGCCGTCATGCAAACACAGCTTGACCTGCTAAATATATGGCAAAAGCGGTGGAATATTGAAGTCAGCAATGAGAAGTCCACCACCACCACATTCTCTCTCCGCCCAGGCAACTGCCCCACAGTCCACCTAAACGGCTCCCCAATCCCACAAGTGGACACTCCCAAATACCTGGGGTTCACTCTCGATAGGAGACTCACCTGGAGGCCGCACCTAGAGAAGACACGTAAGCAGGCCTGCGAAAGACTTCGTTCCTTCTACTGGCTTATGGGCAAAAGATCGAAGCTCCGAACGTCTTTGACGCTTCTCGTTTACAAGGCTCTGGGGCACGGCGAAGTCATCGAATGTGCGAATCATTCAAACATTTGAAAACAGAGCCCTGAGAATCGCCACTGGGGCCCACCCTTTCCACGACAACCACATCCATGAGGTGCTGAAGTTCCCATGGGTGAGAGATGAAATCAAGAAAAGCAGCGTGCGCTACATACAGAGGCTCCACGACCACCCAAATCGGACGGCCATCGCCTTGCTGGACAACAGAGAGCAGCCCAGAAGATTGCAAAGGACGCACCCACTATACCTCGCCTCTACTTGTCAACAAAGTTAAATTTTCAATAAAAATATATATGTACTAATCTAGAATAACGGCCTCGCAAAGTTGTCCACAAAGGCCAGTTTACTATATCCATATAATACAGTACCACTTCAACCTCCGAAGAGACAAGTCGTATTAGAACAGCATCGATCTCGCGTTCGTAAAACCTATTGAACTTATCAGCAAAAGTTGAAAAACAAATATTAAGCACATAACAAAACCTAAAAAACAACAACAAAAAACACACCATTTCTTACCACTCGGGCGCAAGCCCTTTACAAAAAACCATGCACGAGCCACCAGACATAGCTAAATACACTACGAGATCGTATCAACTAGGAGAACCCAAATTCATTGTCATCAAAAGTAAAAATGAATCCTCATTTAAAACCGTTTCACCTTTCATCATCGAGAAATCTGTGGACTTTGCCTGCGGAGGAAGAGTTGAATCTGTCAAAAAAACCAGAGACGGCGGTCTTTTGATAAAAACAAAAAACAACACACAAGCCACAAAACTTCTAAAACTTACCAAAATCGCAGACATGGAAATAACAGCTACCGAACACAAGACACTTAATTTTTCAAAAGGCGTTATCTACTTTAACGACCTTAGATATATAGACGAAGAAACAATCCTTCGAGAGCTAAAACCACAGAAAGTAATTGAAGTAAAAAAAATAATGAAGAGACAAAACACCATCAATAACACCAACACCAACAACTACAAAAACACCAACAACCACAACAATAACAACAACAACACCAACAACAACAACAACAACACCAACAACAACAACCTAATAGAAACCGGACTCATAATAATAACATTTGAAACCCATCAACTCCCTGAAATTCTGCGTGTCGGCTATGAAACGGTTCGCGTACGCAACTACATACCTCTCCCACTGCGTTGCAGAAAGTGCCTCCGCTTCGGACACCCTGCACCCATATGCAAGAGCACCGAAAAATGTTTAAACTACTCAGACGAAAAACACACCAGCGAAGGAGAACTCTGCAGAAACGAAAAAAAATGCCTAAATTGCGTAAAAAATCCGGAAATAAACTCCCAACACAGCCCTTTGGACCGCAATTGCCCCACATTCCTTAAGCAAAAGGAACTCACTGCCATAAAAACCACCGAAAAAGTTGACCATAGAACTGCTCTGGGTATATACTTTGAGCGACACGGATACAAAACAAGAAACTCTTATGCAAATACACTCACAAAAACCACAACCACAAATACGCCCCAAAAATCTTCAAATACACTCGCATCAACATCTTCTAATGCACAAACTACATCCATATCCTGCGATCACAACCAAACTAACACACCATCAACCTCATCTGCACCAATCAAAACAACACCGGCACCGGAAAAAATTCTCCAAAACCACGACCAGGACGACACCGAAGCCATGGAAACGGACAACACGAACCCCACCAGAATATCAACCTCATACGGATCTCAACTCACAAAGGATCTTAAACTAAAAACCTTCACTAAAGACAAGTCTAACCCTCTTTGTACTAACTTCAAACCAACCAAATCAAAAGCCAAATCCTCCAACAAAAACAAACAAACCACTAACAGCGACAGCGAATCGGTTTAAAAGCCACAGATCTCCCCCTCTTTAAGGTTTAACCTTATAACTTCTAACTCTACCAGAATGTCACTAAATACAATTCAATGGAACATTCAAGGATACACTAATAACTATAATAATCTCCTTATCCTGATAAAAAAATTCTCTCCGCATATCATTACACTTCAAGAAACACACATACAATACACTAACAATATACCAACTCCAATAAATTACACACTACTAACAAACATAGCCACCAATAGATTTGGCGGCGTAGCGATATTAGTACACAAGTCAATTCAATATTCTATAGTAAACATTCCAAACGACCTTGAAGCTCTAGCAATACACATAAAATCCAAAAAGAACGTGCTCATAAAGACAACATACATTGCACCAAACAGAACCTTCACAAACCAAATCCTTGAAGACACTTTGTTCAATAACCAAACACCATCACTGATACTAGGAGACTTTAACGGATGGCACCCTGCCTGGGGTTCCCCAAAAGCTAATTCCCGAGGAAAAACAATACAACAATCCATTGACAACACACAGCTAATCTTACTAAATGACAAATCCCCCACACATTTCTCAACACACAACACATACACGCATATTGACCTTTCACTCTGCTCAGCAACACTTGCCCCACACGCCAAGTGGGAAATACTTAATGATCTCCACGGCAGCGACCATTTTCCGATAGTTATCTCTCTATTCCCTCCAAACACGATAAACAAATTTTCAAAACCATTTTTTATATCAAAAAAAGCCAACTGGGAGCAATACCAGACTCTCACACACATAAATAACGAAATATTCCCCACTTCATTAAACGTCAACCAAGAAGCCGCACAACTTAACAAAATTATATTACACAGCGTAAACATTTCCATCCCACAAACCTCAACAAATACAAAGCCCTACACGGTTCCTTGGTGGAACAAAAAACTAGCACAGTTAAAAAAAGAAAAAAAATTAGCTTGGAAAGCACTTAATCGCAACATCAACCTTACAAGTATTATAAATTACAGACGCTTAAATGCCAAATACAAATACGAAATTAAAAAAAGTAAAAGCGAAGCTTCCATCTCCTTCACATCAACCATTCAACCAGAAACTCCTTCATCCAAAATATGGAGCAACATAAGGCGTTTCTGCGGGCTTAACCCAAGCAAACAAATTCATGCCATACATAATCCCAATAACAACACAACAACAACAGATACTCTCAAAATAGCCAACTCCCTCTCGTAACACTTCTCAGATCTCTCAAGCGACCTAAACTTCTCTGATGAATTCCGAAATAACAAATACAAAATCAACTCAACCAATTATACACCGACCTCAACAGCCAAAAATATCGAGGGAAACATAACTCTTCTTGAATTAATAGCAGCACTACAAACACTTAAAGGATCCACTCCAGGATTAAACAGAATTTCTTACGAAATGATACGCAATAGCTCCCTTACCACAAAAAACAGAATAACAAACCTCTTTAACCAAATTTTCGACAGCCACATACCTCAAGCCTACAAAATAAGCTTAGTCATACCCATACTTAAACCTAAAACCGACAAAACAAACATCTCTTCATACAGACCCATTTCCCTCAACTGCTGCCTAGCAAAAACATTAGACAAAATCATAGCGAAAAGACTATGGTGGTATGTAACCCACAACAATTTCTTAAATTCAAACCAATTCGGCTTTAAAAAAGGCAAATCGACTTCGGATAGTCTCCTATACGTAGACCATCTCATAACGAAGTCAAAGAGACACACCTCCCTCGTCACTCTTGACTTTTCAAGAGCCTTTGATCGAGTAGGTGTGCACACTATAATTGACCAACTCCAGGAATGGAAAACAGGCCCTAGAATAATCAGTTATGTCAAAAATTTCATGCTCAAACGTAAAATAATTGTCAAAGTCGGTGCGCACATGTCAAACTCACTCCCATTAACCAACGGTATCCCACAAGGATCACCTATATCGGTAATCCTATTTCTCATCGCTTACAATAAACTCTCAAACATAATATCTTTACACAGAGAAATTAAATTTAACGCATACGCCGATGATTTTTTCCTCATTATAAATTTCAAAAACAACAAAAACCTTAATTTCAACCCAGACAACATATTACATGACATAAACAGCTGGTGCTCATACTCAGGGGCATCTTTATCCTTAGCTAAATGCCAACACCTCCATATTTGCCAAAAGCACAGTTGCACTAGCACCATAAGCTGTAGCAATACACCAATACAACAAGTAACAGCACTCAAAATCTTAGGGATAACCATAAACAGTAAATACAAATGGGACACACACATAAAATCACTCCTACCATCACTACACCAAAAATTGAATATCATAAAATGCCTCTCCAACCTCAAATTCAATTGTAACACACAAACACTACTCCACGTCGCGAAAGCAACAGTCATAGCAAAAATGGAATATGGACTGTTTCTATACGGACAGGCTCCAAAAAGCGTGCTAAACAAATTAAAAACACCATTTAACACTGCAATCCGTCTAGCCCTTGGTGCCTACCGAACCACACCCATAAATAACTTGCTATACGAAGCCAACATCCTCCCATTAGAGCAAAAACGGGACCTTCAAACAGCCAAAATACACCAATACAAACAAAATAAACTTGTCAAACAAAATAAACCAAAAAAGAACCCATCAATCATAGAACGCACAATAAACCTTTGCCAAACACTTAACCTACCCTACGAACCAGTTAAACTACAGAAATACCAGCCACCTTGGGATCTCCCAAACCTCATAGACACAAAATTTAGAGTGCACAAAAAACAAACCACTCCACCAGACACATACAGGAAACTATACGAACATACCAAAGACAGCCATAAAAAACACAAATTCATATTTACGGACGGATCAAAAATGAACTCCACTATAACATATGCTATCACAACAGATAAATATATTATTAAATATGGTATCCTACCCCCACACTCATCAGTGCTATCTGCAGAAATAATAGCCATATTAGTAGCGATAGACAATGTCAAAAACACAAGGGGAAAGTTTATGATCTGCTCTGACTCTCTCTCAGCAATTGACGCCATAAAAAACACGAACAACAACAATTTTTACTCCAACAAAATCAGATCACTCCTTACAAAGCTAGCCCCAAAAATTAAACTATTTTGGATCCCTGGTCATGTAGGCATAGCAGGCAACGAACTAGCCGACCAAACAGCAAAATCGACGTGCAATATGCCCCTTATTTACACCCCAAACATTAATTTAACAGACATAAACAGACATTTAAAACTAAAATTCATAACAAGAAATAAACTAAACATAGAACAATGCAATCAATGGTACAAAAACATTAATAAAGACAATTCAAACATCGACAGTTATTGCAGATCCTTCCATCCCAAATCAAGCAGATTAGATCAAATTAAAATAACACGCCTCAGACTAGGACACACTAAACTCACACACGAACACTACTTTAACCAAAACCAAACCTCACCTTGCCCCTTCTGCCAAGGCGACAATTCCATACTACACTTATTTAATTCATGCCCATCACTCCTCCCTATAAAACTATCCATCTTTAAAAATACAAACCCATTTAATCTCCTTAACGAACTCAACCCTGATAATTTAGAAAAAATCTTAATATTCTTAAAAATTTCAAACCTATACCACAAAATTTAAAAACACTCAAAATGTACATAAATAAAATCTACCAACTAAGTAGCCTAAAAACAACAAAAAATATGTAACCATACTAATAGACTTAAATATCATTAACCTTAAAAGCCGAAGGCCTTGCCGCCAGCGCTTCACCAACTAAGTTAGTCTAGTTTTGTAAACTTCTCTATCTTTAATAATAAATAAATAAATAAATATCCATATCCATAAATTTTAATATTAATATTATATAGGCAGGCCGACACCACCTACCATATATACCTTTTTTAGTCACGATCCAGATTCCGAAGTGAACAGACGTGCCTTCCGTGCGCTCCGTGTGAAAAATCGTTACCGGCCGAAATACGCATCGAAGAAAGTCGTGCTGTGTTGCATCGCGTGCGCGAGCTCCGGCTCCACCGAACAGACATATTTTTGTGGCAGTGACATTGACAATACGCGGTTTAATTGCTTTTTTATAAATACAATTTTTTGACGACAAGTGCCGTGAAAAAAAGGTGTGACCAGAGGCCAAAGAATTAAAAATACCTCTAGCAGAGTCATAACCGGTTTGATATATCGATATATTTACCGGTTAATTTTATACCATGAAGCATATCGGTATCGATAACTTGGTAGTTTGGCGCGAATTTCGAGACTCATTTTAAAACTCAAATTCGCGCCCAAGCCCAAGGATGGACTGGCAAGGATCGCCCCGTTCATCTACTCAACCACCAAGAAAAAGGGCCAGCGGTAGACTTGCCAGTATCGACTCCAGTGACTCCGGCGAGCCTGGAGAAATCAGAAGGGAGTCAGCCAAAAAGAAGTTGGATGAAGAAAAACCCAGAACCAGCGCAGCAGCTCGAGCCAAACTAGATGCACTCAATATGGCATCTAAGCTTGGGGACAACTTTTTTGCTCCCCTTTCTTCTGATGACGATAGCGACACTGAAAAGGAAACTGTGATTGGCTCCAGTGAGAGTGAATTGGACATCGACTGTGCCGGGCACAAATTTAGGAAGAATAAGCTTGCCGAAAAGATGCCCAAGTCCTTCAAACCTCCACCTATCTTTATCCCTGACGTCACCAACATAGCAGCACCTATCTCGACAATTGAGAATTTGGTTGGCAAAGAGAAGGACTTTACTTACAAAGCCGCCAGAGACATCAAGGTTAGAGTTATGATCGTAATCTGCCCTCAATACCCACCTCGATAGTGCCGGGAAAAGGTACTTTACGTTCCAGCCTAAGGAAGATAGAGCCTATCGAATTGTTGTGAAAGGTTTGTATCATACCACTGACATCGATGACATCAAGGAGGACTTCCGGCGGCAAGGACACGTGATCCAAGATGCGCGCAATGCCGTAGGGCACATCTCCAAAGCACCGTTGTCGATTTTCTTTGTCAACCTTGAGCCGTCTAGCAACAACAAGAAGGTCTTCAATGTCAAGAGAGCTTGTCTTTCTGTGGTCACGGTCGAACCTCCACGCAAATTCCATGACGTGCCGCAGTGCTTCCGGTGCCAAGGATTTGGGCACAGTCAGCGGTACTGCAAGCTGCAGCATCGCTGCGTCAAATGTGGCCAAAGCACAAGCGAGTGTAGGAAGACATGAGAAGAAGCGGAAAAATGCGTGCACTGTCATGGGGCCCACCCTGCGTCATACGAAGGCTGCCCGGCTTATAAGAAAGCCAAAGCCAGCATGGCTTCTAAATAACCGCGCCCAGCTCAACCATGCCGCTTAGCGTACCCACCCCCTCAGCACTACCCAACAGTGGAAACTTCATCTAGAAGCTATGCTGATATAGTCAGAGGAGGAGCTTGGCCACAACATCAACAAACGACAGCACCCGAGATTTCGCAGGCCGACCAGATGGCAGCATTCATGACAAGGGTAGAAAACCTGCTAGAAAGAGTTATGGAAAAGATAATCGAGCGAATGGCTTCAATGATGAGTGCCATCTTCTCGCAAGTATGCAACAAGTAGGTCTGCACAAAGCCTTCTGGAATGCTAACGGACTTGTCCAAAACAGGCTTGAGGTGGAACATTTTATCCACACTCAATGCATCGACATTCTACTCATAGCAGAAACCCATTTCACCCAAAAGTCATACCTGCAATTGCACCGCTATGACGCCATACACGCAGACCATCCTAGCGGAAGAGGGAACGGAGGCGATCATAATCAAGGCCAGTATCGACTACAGCGAGATTGCAATTCTCAAGGAAGAGTGGGTCCAGTGCGCCAGAATTGCAGTCTCCACTGCAATGGGAAAGCTTACCATCGCGTCGGCCCATATTCCGCCTAAACAGAGAGTTTCCGAAGACCAGTTCGGCCTCCTTCTGGGCGACTTGGGCGACAAATTCATCCTCGCAGGCGACCTCAACGCCAAGCACCCATGGTGGGGCTCGAGGGTGAATAGCCCCAAAGGATCTGCTTTATACAAGTGCATCCAACGTAGAGCCTACAACTGCCACTCAACTGGGGAGCCCACGTATTGGCCCACAGACCCCCAAAAAGCTGCCGGACCTTCTCGACTTCGCCATCTCCCATGGAATCCATCCGGACTCCATAGCCTGCTCACCTAACGGAGATCTCTTCTCGGACCACAGCGCGGTGGAACTCCACATTAACACCCCTGTAGAGAAGAAAGTCACCCGACTCAGGATGATCAGACCTCGCACCAACATCGAGACTTATACAGAGTGGCTAGACAACGCCCTAGAGAGCACTCAGCCTGACCTTAGCACAGGTGCTGGTATCGACCAAGCTGTGTTGAGCCTCACGTAGGAAATGCACAACGCTGCCCAAATTGCAACTCCGAGGGCTCCATGCAACAACAGAAAGTTGCAAAGGCACTTGCATCTGTGGTCGCCTGAAGTGGCTGCACTTCTTAATGAGAAGAGAAGACGGAGAAGGATTTGGTTCCGAACCAGGTACCCTATAGACAAAACAGCCTTCAATCGCGCGGCCAAAAAGCTCAAGAGGCTCCTGCAGAGGTTGCGGACTTGCGCTTTCGAAGAGTATCTGCGGCAGGTCGAGCCTGGGGACCCCCAGCACAATCTGTGGCAATTGACGCGTCACATAAAGCGTCCAAAGCAAAGGGTGGCTCAGATTAGAAAAGCAGATGGCGGGTGGTGTCGCTCGGACCAGGAAAGGGCTGATGCATTTGCTGCTCATCATGAAGAAGCCTTTAAACCTTTCGGCTTGTGCTCGGAGGAGGATAGAGCGGAAACGGACAATGTACTGGCCCAACCACATACGGACTTCAGCCAGCTGGAGCCTGTCTCGGAAGAGGAGGTCAAGGAGGAGGTGTCAGGCCTCAACACCAAAAAATCTCCGGGTGCAGACGGGATTGAGGCACTCGCTGTCAAGCTTCTCCCACCTTCAGGCATAAGGAGACTCATTAGGATATACAATGCGTGCCTAGAGAATGGACACTTCCCCACTTGCTGGAAACAGGCGGAGGTCATCCTGATCCCCAAGCCTGGAAAACCAGAATTTGATCTCGCCTCTTACAGGCCAATTAGTCTGCTCTCGGTAATCTCCAAAGTCATAGAGAGGTTGTTTCTGCGAAGATTGCAGTCGGTTTTGGACGAGGCCGAAGTGATCCCAGATCACCAATTCGGATTTAGGCGCTCCCACTCCACCCCCGAGCAATGCCACAGGATCGTTGCAAGAATCCTGGACTGCCTGGAAGAAAAACAATACTGCTGTGCTGTCTTCCTGGATGTCAGGCAGGCGTTTGACAGGGTCTGGCACCCTGGACTGAGAGAGAAGCTCAAGAGGAACCTGCCACAAAAGTACTACGAGTTTCTCAATTCTTACTTGGCAGACAGGAGGTTCAGGGTCAGAAGTGGGGAAGCAAGATTCGGTTACAGGCCTATCGAAGCTGGAGTTCCGCAGGGCAGTGTACTTGGCCCCATCCTTTATACCTTGTACACAGCCGACATGCCTGTCGCTGAAGAGGAGAGCCTTCTAGCTGCTACATATGCAGACGACACGGCATTTTTGGCCTCTGCATCTTCGCCAGAGGAGGCTTCTGCATGTCTCCAACGTCAGATGGACATTCTCGACCCGTGGCTTCAAAGGTGGAACATTGCTGTTAACCACGAAAAATCGGCCCAGATGACTTTTACCCTGAGGAGAAGCGACTGTCCTGGAGTCAGTCTCGGTGGCACCTTAATACCAGCAAGCCCAACTGTTAAATATCTGGGTATGACTCTGGATAGGAGGCTCACATGGAGAACTCAGTTTGGACCTACGGTATTCAGTTATGGGGAACGGCGAGTCCAAGCAATAGAAGGATCATCCAGCTTGCGCAGAACAGGGCACTCAGGACGTTGTCTGGAGCCCACCCTTAACACGATAACGTGACCATCCACGCCCAGCTAGGCGTCCCATGGGTCAGCGAAGAGGTCCGGAGATTCGCAACAAGATATGTTGATAGGCTGGATCGACATCCCAACCCCCAGGCCATCAACTTGCTTGACAGGAGCACCACATTGAGAAGGTTGAAGCGGACTCACCCTCTGGATCTCAGGCTGGAGCAGGCTGATTAGTGAGGCTTTAATAATCAATTGGTGCCAGCTTTCGTAAAATGTGGCATTTAACTACTTAGATAAACATTGTATCTTTGTATCTTTGTGTTCTTTGTGTCAAGGAACAAATGTAAAATTTAATTATTGTCTCTAACTGCGGACAGATTTTAAATATAACTACTGATTGATTAAAAAAAAAAAAATATATATATATATACCTTTTTGACACAGCTTTCGTAAATTGTGGTATTTTTCATACTACGTATACATATCCATATTTTAATATTTTCATATCCACATAAAAATATTTTAATATTTTCAAATCCATATAAAAATATTTTAATATTCTCATATCCATATAAAAATATTTTAATATTCGTAATTTTTTTTTGGCCGGTTCCCACTGCATACGTACAGCCCACCTCCCGTCTAACCGACCAAGGGACGCTGCCGCGTGACGTACGTCTCAAATCGCGGAAATAGATCCGAGATAGTTAAGCGAAAAGTAGGAGAAAGATATCACGAGGAAGAGTGTTGCACAGATAAGGCGGTATATATAAGCGATTTAAGATTGTTAGTAGAGCAAGGTGACAAGATGTGGTAGAGACCATCGTAGTCCGAACACAATACCCTGAACGGATCGTATTGGGCATATGTCGAACTACAATGGCTGAGGAGTAGAGGACGAAAATTTCTAGTCCTTCTACTAGGAACGTTAAAAATGAAACGTGTTAGTAAATGCTGGCTGTCTATATTTCCATAAATAAGATTGTATAGAAACATGACACCCAGCATCGTTCTACGGTTTGTTAATGATGGTAAGTTGATTAGTAAAAGTCTACTACGATAAGAAGGGAGGTAAAGATTTGCATCCCAATTAAGTCCCCTAAGCGCAAAAGTAAGGAAGTTTTTTTGTACAGATTCAATGTGATCTTGGTGTACTCCATATTGAGGACACCAGACACACGATCCATACTCAAGAATCGGACGGACCAGTGATGTATATAACGTTTTCGTTATGTACGGGTCTTTAAATTCTTTTGACCATCTTTTAATAAAACCAAGCACACCCATAGCTTTATTAACCATGGTAGATATATGGTGGGTAAATTTAAGTTTCAAATCTAATAGGATACCTAGATCGTTAACCTGAGTTAATCGTTCTAAGGCGTTCCCATAGAGATAGTACATAGCCTGGTGAGGACTAGATCGGTAAAAAGACATAAGTTTACATTTCGATCTATTAAGCTTTAGGTTATTTTCTAAACACCAATTAGGAAATATATCCAAATCGGATTGAAGTCTAGACTGGGCGCTAGTGAATTTATACTGAAGGCATAGCTTAACAGCGTACATAAGTACAAATGAATTAGTTAAGGCAAGGGGCAAGTCGTTAAAAAACAAAGTAAAAAGTAGGGGTCCAAGATGGCTTCCTTGGGGCACCCCCGATGTGGCGCGGACTAAACGCGAGGTAACATCTTTAAAGAAAACACGTTGGGTTCTCAATGATAACACAGGCCGACAATTTCCAACTTTTTTTTTCCTCCACGCATAATTTTACCTGCTCCATAACCTTTAGGCTCCCCTGAACCAAAGTCCAGATCAAACATAGGTTCTATCACCCACTGTTTCCGCGGTACACCTAAGAGAAGAAATTGATCAAATTTTTCGATGTATTGAATTATAAAGGCCGTGTAATGAAGATGACCATCAATGTTTCTAGAACATGTCATTTTTGAAATGTATGTATACCAACTAAAAATAAAAAATGGTATCTAGCAGTTACCATATCTTTGGAATACTCATCCAAAGTTGAAATCTCAGATTTTCTACATTATTTTTTGGTCTTCTATGATTTTTCCCCAAACATTTTCCTATGGAAGATTTTTATTTTCTTATTGAAATCAGTAGATCATACCATGTTTTAATTTTGGATTTAAGGATAAACTCGAAATAATTTTGTACAATTTATTATAGGTGGTTAACCAATATTTTCGTCAATTAAATTTGAGTTTTTAATCTCATATTTTCAAAAAGTCATGGCTATCTAAAACTCTTAAACTAAGTGTAGACTTAAGGTCAATTAAGGAGTTGTTTTCAATTGAAAGCTCAAGAATGGGATGATATGGATCCTCAGGGTCAGAAAGGGGCAAAGTTCTGGAAAGAGTAATTCCATCAGGATCAGAAACGAAACATAAGTCCAGCAGCCGACCTAAAGAATTTCTAACGTGGTTAATTTGCCCGAGTGACATGTCAAACATGCCCACAGGGAAGTCATGGTGGGAGTTAAGCTGTACAGACGGTGAATTTTCAACATTTGACCCTATAAGTTCTGGGATATTAAAGTCACCCAGAGCTATCAGCTAGTCACCATCATACAGACGAAAACCAAACGAATAGCGGACAAATGTTGCCAGTATGTTGGCGGTTCGGACGAAGGTGGTATGTAAGAACAGGTAACATACAAAGATTGATCGGACAAAGTGATTTTGATGCAAAGAAATTCAATATCACCAAGCTCTTGTGATTTTACCTCTTCAGAAGCGAGTTTGGAGTCTACAGAGGTTAACACTCCTCCTCCTCTTCGTAGAGTTCTATCACATCTAAAAGTGGTGTACCTACTAGGAAAAACTTCGGAGCTTAAGATCTCCGGCTTTAACCAAGTTTCTGTAAATACAATAATGTGAGATGCAAAAAAAGAACTATCAGAATACAGTTTGGGAAGTTAACCCTCTTGTATTCTGATAGGTAAGTGTTAATGAAGACATTAGTTTTTTGAGATTGAGGAAGATGAGGTGGAAGGTTGATCAGTGGCCTTAGCATGTGGGAGTTTTACACCCACAGGTTTGGTTATCTTTTTTTTCACCGTACTTGGCTGATGTTCTTGGACGAAAATGTTCTCTGGCCAAAAACTGGCGGAACAGATCGTCTTGAACATCTGCAAGGGCACACGTATTTTGAAAGATGACGTGTGCCTGGTGTAAGAATATTTGAATTTTGTAATATCCACCACCTTTATGTCGGCTTTTGCTTTGGCTTTGATGTAAGCCGAGATATCAATCTCCGAAGTATCAGGGGCAAGCCGGGAAACAAAAATGTGTTTCGATGGTGGGATCACCTGCGAGGGTTTTGGTGCCGCCGTAACTAATACTGCGGCATCAGTGCGTACCGGCGGTCCGGACGGTTTATTACCCTGTTTGGTGACTGTTACAGTGGTTTGAATTATTGGGTCTGGGATCACTTGATGCGATGCCACAGAGGACATATCGGACAATTGCTCATTAATACTGAGATATTCGGAAGCCGAATTTTTCTCAGGTCCGGCCCTTAAGGTGGCCAGAGATATAAGCGGCTGCATAGTTGTCGGCTGAGCAGGCTGAAGATTATCCGCCACAAGCACATCACTAAAAGAGGATTTTTTACGCTTTGGAGACTCATTTAGTAGTTGAAGACTACTAAACTGTGTATCGAGCGCACAGAGTTGGTCATTGATTTTTCGAAAACCACTAATCAACTCCTTGAAACCGCTTTTAGTCTGCCTCATGGACGATCTCATTTCGTCCTGAACAGCACGACAACCGTCGCAGCAAAAGTGGAGACCAGACCTACGCGAGATTGCATCCGAAACTGAGGCCGTGAACCCGGCACACTTAGCGTGTAAAACGTTTTCACAGAGCCAGCAATGGATGGTAAGTTAGGCTGGGAAGATGAGATTGTCTTATTACAAGACTTTAATGCACAGACCAATTTAAATTCCATAATTATTAAGATTTTAAATAATTAATTTATTAAAAATTATTAAAATTTCAATAATTAATTTATTAAAAATATTGATGAACCTTGTACCACTGTACCAGGGAAACGAAAGGGGGAAATTAAAGAGAGCAGTTAGTGCGAGTTAGTAAAATGCAAAGAAATAGACATAATAATCTCTATTGAGCGAGTAATAGGAGCAATAGAATAGAAGCAACACCGTAGGAGATGAAGAAGAAGAGCAGGGCTATGTTTGGAAAAAAAATGTATACAATTATTATTTTACTTCCAAATATATCACTGCACACGCGAAGCGATACGGATCTATGAATTGCAATATTTTATTACTTTTCTTTTTTTTAAGTGAATAGAAATAAACACCGATTGTTTGTGAGAGGGTAATATCCAAATGTTTTGTTTTGTATTTTTACAAAAGTTTTAATAGGGACAGTAGGACAGGTGTGCCTCGGATCTCTCGGGTCTTGTTTAACGTGGCTTGTTCCACACTGAAGGGATTACAACCACGGCACCCGAATATACCTACGAGTAGGTATATAGTGCACGGGCACGGATGGTACGCCTGCCAACGCCCCGGAATAGAAGCTATAGCAAATACATAGCAACTAGCCCGGTACCAATTTAAGCATCTGTGAGTCGGACAGAAAACTTTCCCTTGGTGAGGGGCGAAGTGTATCTATCACCTCTACTGATCTATGGGTCACAGCGCCCGAGTTGTATAACGCAACTCCACGTCGAGTCCGAGGACTCTACCCGCGATTTGGGTATCAACCACAGCCACCACGATACTCCTACAAGGGGGCCTACCTCAAATGGTAGTGCTTGGACACTATCCAACCCGTGGTACCGAAGTTTGTGGGCTCGGTGACCCACCCCCTTAGCTGCGACAAGCTTGGATGGGGAACCCTGCCATGTAAGTCGCCTCCTACGACAAGCTATGGCGAACTGTGGCAGTAGTCTACGCCGCTGCCACACGGCGGAAAAAATGGGCTACTGTAAGCCTCTCCTCCTCCGGAACACCTCCTCAGCAAACTCCGTGAGTCTCCTGGTCCTGTCGCCGCTCTCCAAAATCCTTCCAAATGTCCAGGTTCCGCCAACGTGCTGCAAACCGAGTCCACCGAGGTCTCGCAAGTCTGCATAAAGAGGGCAAGCACATAAAATGTGTTCCCAGTCCTCATTAAGATCGCCACATGAGCATGCAGCAGTATCTTCAAGGGCTCTTCTATGCAGAAATGCATTGAACGACCCGTGCCCTGTCAGCAAGAATCCCGCGCGCATGGAGAAACCGAAATCTGGATTCCGATAGACAAACCTGCATCTGGGATGAACTTGTGAGTCACCCGACTAGGCGAATCACCATCATCCCATCTGCTCTGCCAGTCCAACAGAAGGCATTCATCTACCCGCGCAACTCGTTGCGTTCAGCTTAGACCTGAAAGGTCCTCGCCATAGAGCCAGTAGTCCCCCTCCAACGGGTATCCACGCTTCAACTTGTACTTGACGGCTATTTTCATAGCAGCCAAGTCAAGAGGCGGGGCTCCAGCAAGCACATGCAGTGCCAGGGTTGACAATGTACGGCATACCGGGAGGCATCCTAAAAGGATCAGCCTCTGGCAGGCAAGAAGTCGCCTCCTAGCTACAACTTGCCTCGTCGTCACGACATACCACACCGAGGCACCAAACAGTGCACAAGGCACCGCCATAGATGGTCCGCCTGGTCCAAGGACTGAAACCCGCAGCACACGCGCCAATGCTTGTACAACTCGGTCATTCGCTGACGCAGCGACGCGATGTGCACGAAAAAGTTCATGCGTTCGCTGACCGTGATGCTAAGGTAACGGCAGCTGCGAACATATGGGAGATTTGCTCCGGCAGTTCTCACCAATGGGGTGCGCGCGAAGGCACCCTTCAGCAGCATAATCACCGTCTTGCTGGTGGAAATGGTAGCACCGATTTCCGTACCCCACGCTTCAGCGATGGACATCAGTTCCGCTCCTTTATCCTCGGCTCGGGAGTTGCCTTTGACAAGAAGGAGCAGGTCATCCGCATACGGGCTTAAAGCGCAGTATGGCTGGAGGCGCCGCAGCAGGACGTCCATCAGCAGATCCCAAATGAATGGGCCACTAAAGGATTTCCGAGGGTAGCCTCTTGTTACTGGAACACTCACAGTTTCCAGAACTGCTTCGGATCTCTGCTCTTCTGTCTGAGAAGAAGCACAAGCTCAACTCACGGCATCCCAAGTCGGCGCAGTGCAGCACTCCATTCGACATTGTCGAACGCACCCTCGAAGTCCACGAAGATGCCGAGCACGTATCGTGCCGGGCTGGCAGCGACACAGCTCTTGACGTGCCTCTAAGCGTCGTCGACGCATCGTCCTTGGCGGAATCCGAACCGCCATCTGCATCCTTCCGGAAGAACTTCTCTAACACGATCAACCATGATGGCCTCAACCACCTTGCCAAATACTGGCAACAAGCATATCCCACGGTGCGACGAGGGTTCGCACCTATCCTTGTCGGGCCTCTTGAGTAGCGCCCCTACACATGGACACTTCCACTCTCGGGGGAAGTAACCCGACTGGATGCAACGGGAATAAAGCGCCGACAGATACTGAGGTATGGCGCGCCACACTGCTTTACAGATAGTGCCATTGATCCCGTCTAAGCCGGGAGAGCGACCGCTCTTCAACCTGGCGACACAAGCATTCACCTCTACTTCCTCGAGGGCCTGTGGGACCTTCTCCGCTCCGGCAATCGGTGCATCGGACTCCGCAACTGGGAAAAAGTTACGGAGGAGCACACGCGCACAGTCACCCCAATCGGTAACCAGCTCGGCATCAACGCGGAGGCACCCAATCTCCGTGCACTTTCTGCGTCCTCGGCAGATCTTGTAGACGCGCCCCCAGGGATCGTGTGCGTTTTCTCCCACGAAGCGTCTCCAACTATCCTCCTTCGCCCTTAGGATGAGCTTCTTGCAATCGGCTGAGGCTTGCCTCAGCGTGACCGCGAGCAGCTCAGCCGCATCGTCGTCTCCTCGACGGTGAGCGTTTTGAAGCCGGCGGCGAAGTCTCCGGACTTCGCGTCTCACCGTGTTCAGGCTGGCGGTCCACCAAACTGGCTTCCTTCTCCTAGGCGATCTCGGCGTCCTCCTACCCATTGCAAGGTCACACGCATCGTGGACCATGCCGTGCAGGGTCGAAACTTGCTGGTCCAACGGCGACTGTGAGAAGTCTTCCGGAATATCGGCTGCCCGACTCACCATCTCCTGTTCGAACAACTACCAGCGAGCATTGGAGATGTTCCAGGACGGCACAGGAGCTATGCTCTCAACTGCGCTCGTGGTAGTTGGAGTTGCCACAACAGTAATCATGTTATGATCACTCAACTCCCACTCGTCCACTCTCCACTCGAATGTGGCCCACATCGATGCTGCGTCGTTGGCAATTGTCACGTCGATATCGCTACGCGCACGGTAGGTATCGAAAGTGAACACCGGGCTGGGCTGGTTGAGAGCAACGGCTCCATTCTCCAGCATCCACTCAGTCAGCAGCCCACCCCGGTTGTAGTTTGCATGTCCCTCGGGGTTCCGAGGGAGTTTGCTAAGCCACATGGGGGACGCTGCATTCGCGTCGAGTCCCAGGATTGCGGGGGTTCTGCTGGCCTGCTCGGAGACAGCATGCTGTGCCCCAAGGGATGCTCGTAGAATCGTCAATTCCGGCAGTCTACCGAATTGGTGTAACTGCGCGCACTGTGGCCGGACTGTCCGCATTGCCTGCAGGCATTGTCCTTCTGCCAACTTGTGGTTGAAGCCAACACACCTGTGGCACGCTTACGTCCGCACAAGGGCCCTGCATCGGTAGGAGAACCACTTGATGTAGATCCGCCTACCTTCCAGCAGACCCAGCACCTTGGGTTCGCACTCCAACGTGACACTCACTGTTGCTCCGTCGGCAACCGTCCAAGGCTTGGTGTCCACATGGACAGCCTTACGGAACTCCGCCTCCGGGATGTGTTCACGGAGGTTTTTGGCATACAACTCCGCCATATACTCCTCCGGACCGATCTGGGTAGCAACATCCTGGAATACAAGTTTGGGCCATTGCACAGCGTTCAACGGCTTGACCTCAAGGCCAATCTCGCCGAACTTTTTGCTGGCTACGACCCTCTTGATCTCACCTGACGAGGGGGTGCGAATAATGGCACCGCCACGCGCAAGCCCTTTCACCTCGAGCAGACGAACCCCCAGCGAAGGAGCAATCTCCCGACGCACCTTTTCGGCAACCTCTTTACCCGAAAGTTTCGGGTGCTTGCTCATCACCACGGCCAACTACGTATCGCGTGGTTTTCGCGGCGCTGGCACGGGAGCGACGGAAGGTGCCGGCAGGCTGGGATATGCGGATGCATACCCAACGGGTGGCCGTGAGACCACAGCTTGCGGCACTGATGGCATCTGAACCGGCGGCGGTGGCAGCGGCATCGCCCCTCGCAGCTTGTTGGATTCCTCCAATACTGCGTTTCGCACCATAAGCGCCTGGACGATACCGTCATACCGGCTGATGCATCTCATCAGCGCAGTAGCCTGCTGGGTGCTCATCAGCGACTCCACCACCAGGGAGACGAACGTCTCCTTGATGCTGGCCGCTTCTTCCATAACGCCGTCAGCTCCATTCTTGATGACGCAGTCAAGACTAAAGATCTTTTACTAAAATCTGGTTGGATTAATTCAATTTGATTTAATAAATTTTTGTTTAAGTTCGTTAAACGCTTTTATGGCTGCATCATCTAACTGTATTAACATTTTTTTGGATATATTTTTTGATATTTTTCCATTTTGGCCTCCTAAATACGTGGTCAATGGTTTCGCTATAAAAGCTTAATTTGCGGACAAATTTTCTATAGTAGCTTGTTAACCCAAGGAAACTTCTGAGTTCCCTAATATTTTTTTGTATTGGGTATTTTTGAATTGCTGCTATTTTTTCTAGGTCTGTTTTAATCACGTTGTGTGAAACTACATAACCAAGGAAGCTTGTCTCTTTTAAAAAAAATTTTGATTTTTCTAAGGAAATTTTCATGTTTGCTTCTAGTAAAATGTTGACTATTTTTGTTAGATCGGTATAGTGATCTTCTATTGAATTTGAAAAGATTATAATATCGTCCATATAGACGTGACAGATTTTTCCTACTTGATCTCTTAGTATATCATCCATGGCTCGTTGGAAAATTCTTGGGGCATTTGTTAACCCGAAAGGCATTCTTAGATATTTATATTTTCCGTTATTTATAGAAAAAGACGTTTTTTCTATGTCGGATTCTCTCATAAGTAATTGGTGGAATCCTGATTCCAAATCAATTGTAGAAAAAAATTTTGCTTTTCCTAGATTGGCTAAAATAACACTTGGGTCCTGCATTGGGTACCTATCAGGAATTGTATTTTCATTTAGTTTTTTAAAGTCCATGACAAGTCTTAATTTTGGAGTGCCGTCTTCGTTATAACCTTTTTTTTGGCACTACAAGTACTGGAGAATTATATGGGCTCCTGCTGGGTCGAATTATGTTTTCATCCAACATTCTTTTAATTTCTTAATTCACGAATTCTGCCACCGATTGGGCATAAGGATACTGCTTACTATATATTGGTCTGTCGTGCTCTAGGTTTATTTCACCTCTGATATCGGTTCTGAAAGAGATTTGCATGTTTATTTTCGAGTGTTCCTCTTTTATATGTTCTATAATTATTTCTCGGAGATTTTCCATTTGGTTCTCCGGTTTTAATTGAATATTATTTATTTTGTCGTTTCTGACTGAAGCTTGAGAAATTGAAGTCAAATCTTTAAAATTATTACCATAAGTTTTAATAGAAACATTATCACTTGAAGCGTCGGACTTTGTGCTGTTTATTTCAACCTTGTCTGAATCTGATTTGGATTCTTTAATCTTGTTGAAATATTTGTTTATCATGAATTCATTTAGAGAATGATTACTTTTTTCCTCGGTGAGCGAAGTTTTTTCGTTACACACTTTATTATGAAAAAGTAACTTTTCCTCTTTCCCATGATAGCAAATGAAACCTCTTTTCGTGTCTATTATTGCTTCTATTTTTTTTAGTAAGTTATAGCCGACTAACAAGTCAGTTTCTAACCCTTCGATTTCATAAAAGATGTATTTGGTATTAAAAATTGTTGTTATTTGATAATATTTTATTATCGAGTATCCATTGACCGTTGATACTCTCTTGTGCATTGGAAGTTCGTTTTTATTTGAAAATATTCTGCTATTGATGTAACAAGCTGTTGCGCCTGTATCGATTAACACTATAAATTTTTTGGTGTATTTTTTGTTAATTCGTACTAAATAAGGTAGGTTTGTTCCTGACCTTCTTCTAAAAAACAATTTTCTTGTATGTTGTTCACTTTCATTGTCTTATTTTGTGGATGATTTACTGTTCCCTCATGTAACCTTTTTATAGGAAAATTTAGACCATTTTGATTTTGTTGGAAACTATTATTCGGACGACCAAAGTTTTGTTGATTTGGATGATTAAAATACGGACGTTCTTGGGTTTAGGCCGCATAATTCCTTTGACCGAAATTATTCGATTGCCATTTAGGTCTATTAAGAATTTGGATTGATGGGTCTATTTCCATTGGTTCTTCTTTTTTTTGACCTTGGAAATTTTGCCTTTGGAAATTATTATGATCAGGATTATTACGTTAAGGCCAATTTTGGTTTTGATGGTTCACCCATTGATAACCTGCCCGTGGTTTATTATAATTTGGTTTTTGTTGGGCTGGATTGAACCTCAAGAAAATAGCTCGTTTTCTAGTCTCAGCTTGAAAACCATAATATCTGCTAGCAAATTGAGCTCTAAAACTATTTGACTCATGCTCTTGAACTTTTGCTAGGGCATTTGGAAGATCAGATGGATTTAATGAGAACAGAGTTTCTGAAATCGATCCCTTCAAACCTAAGATAAAAACTCTTAGTGCGTTGTTTCTATTTATTTTATTCGTTTCCTTTGTTATTTCGCTTTCTTTACCATATGTCATAATGGTTTTGTTTATTAACAAGGTCATTTTTTTATTGACTTCATTATAAAATTCTGTTATTGATAATTTTCCATGTCTTAGTATACTTAATTCAGCTTCTAGTACATGGATTGATCTCTATCATTGTAGATAAAATCCAGTCTAGATAATATGGCATTAAAATTTAGTACTGTACCATGGTTTGTAAGGGCGTCGTGAGCCGTTCCCATGATTTTATTCCTCAATATTGTTAGCGCAATAAAATATTGTTAACTATTTATTTTATATAAGCCCGTTGCTGTTTCTGCTGCCTCTCGCCAGCCAACATATTGGGTTTGTTCCCCGTAAAATTTGGGAAGTGCTTTTACCACCTCCAAAGTCGTCTCACAACTAACGTTCGGGTCAATTATCTGAACTTTGTAATCTTCAACTGTATTGTTTTTGTTTTCTAACTTCGAAGTTAGATCATCTACCTTTGCATTTAAATCATTTAATTGAACATTAATTAGTCTGTTTATTAGTTCCATCGTTATGCTACTGCTACTTCCTAGACCACTACCTATCATGTGTGTTAGCTCCACCACCGTTTGCCATGTTTAAAATTTCTAAACTTTTAATTATGTCTTCCAGATTGTTTTATTTTTAGTAATCCTCTGTTTTTGAGTTGTATAATATGAATTTAGATATTATTCTATATATTTTTAAAATTTTGAATATTTTTTTTATTAATAGCTTATAATTATAATTATCTTCACGGTGTTGGTAGCTCTTTTCTGGTTCTTTTGATGTCGTCTCTTCTCCTTGCGTCCTCGTAGCTCCTTTTTTTGACGTCGTCTTTTCTCCTTGCTTCTTCTCTCCTTCTTCCATCTGGTTACGATCGATATTATTTTGTGATTTCAACTTTTATTATTATATTTTTAGCTTTCTTGTTGTCTTTTTTTGCAATTTATTGTTTTTTTTGCACTTTCTTATTATTTGTATTTTATTGTAATTTATTTATTTATTTTTTTTTTTGCACTGTCTTTATGCGATTTTATTGTGATTTTTTGCACTGGAATCTGAAGATATATCAAATTCGGACTGGCGGCGGCGAGCCGGTTCAATTGTTTATCAGTCTGGCTCAGACCGTGGAAAAGTTTCCGAAATATGTTTACAGTTAGAGCTGGATGTTTAGCCTGGGATAATTGCTTGGTGCTTCTCAGACACGAATGAGGGGAAGATTGACAAACAGGATATGACTCATCCAGCAGAGGCTTCTGCGATTTAAAATTATGTTTGTATCAGATTGTATCAGATTAGTTAAGCTAGTGGTTGGACAACATGCACAGAATATTCAGTCATTTGAAGCTTGCTTTAAGCACTCTAATTTGTTCAAAGTAATTGTACCGGCCACAATAACACTCGTTTAAGAGCACTAATGCAGGTTTTTAAATAGGAGGAACATATGAAAAAATACAAGTATTTAAACATATATAAGACCTCCACCTGTAATTCGCTTACATACATAAAGGTATAGTACTAACTACAATTGTATGTTGTACTACCCGTATGAAGCACAAGTTCAACTACGAACGTTTTAACCGCAACAACTTTAATATACGCTATTGGAGCTGGAATTACCGCGGCTGCTGGCACCAGACTTGCCCTCCAATTGGTCCTTGTCAAAGGATTTATAGTGTACTCATTCCAACTACAGGGCCTCGGATATGAGTCCTGTATTGTTATTTTTCATCACTACCTCCCCAAGCTGGGAGTGGAAAGTTTACACGCCTGCTGCATGGGAGTCCTAGATACTACCATCAAAAGTTGATAGGGCAGACATTTGAAAGATCTGTCGTCGGTACAAGACCATACGATCTGCATGTTATCTAGAGTTCAACCAATATAACGATCTTGCGATCGCTTGGTTTTAGCCTAATAAAAGCACAAGGTTCATGATTTAATTGCATGTATTAGCTCTTGAATTACCACAGTTATCCAAGTAACTGTTAACGATCTAAGGAACCATAGCTGATATAATGAGCCTTTTGCGGTTTCACTTTTAATGCGTGTGTAATTAGACATGCATGGCTTAATCTTTGAGACAAGCATTTAACTACTGGCAGGATCAACCAGAATAATGTTTATTTCTTGATATATTATTTTCATTTCGATATTTAGAAAATAAATATTGCATATATTTGTATATATTATATTAATAACGAATTCGGCCAATTATTAAATGGCATTCAATATTCGTTCTTTATAAAATAAATATATATATAATATTTATAAATATTTCAATT
>JAJJHT010010905.1:49858-110308 GCA_021223865.1 Drosophila pandora
AATAATATCATCATCATATACACATATGAAAATTAAATTAAATAAAATTTAATATAATTTCATATAGAGGCTAGGAAAGAAAAAGTAACTTTTTACTAACCTAGCTCCAGAGGTTAACGATAATATTTGGAAACTTGTCAAATTAATGAAATATTAATATAACACTTACGTTTCAACTATATTATCTTAATAATATAATTTATATAAATATAATATAAGATTGTATATTATATAGGTAGGCTGACACCACCTACCATATATACCTTTTTGGTCGCGATCGAGCTTCTGAAGCGAACAGACGTGCCTGCGTGTGCTCCGTGTGAGCACCGAATAAAACCGCAAAAACCCTACCGACAGAGACGGAATTTAGTGTCCCCCGCGTGGAAGCCTAAATTCAATCAAGTGCAAATAAAATAGTGACAGTGACACTCATAGTTTGGAAAAAAATAGCAAATTTCTATTTGCAAAATAACCACGTGCGTGGAAAATTTCCAAGCTTTTAAAGCTTTCATAACGGTAAGCTTGAAAGCTTAAAGCTTTAGCAAAGACACAACCCGCTGCAAGCTTTAGCGGAGTCCCGAACCTCCCAAAAGCTTATTAGAACTTTAAAGCCCCCCAAACTTTGGAAAGCTTGGCGCGAATTTGGGCCCTTTTAAAACCCAAATTCGCGGCAACTCATCACTCATTATGAACTGGCCAGCGCCCCCCCGTTCCCCAAAAGCGAAGCCGCCTAGGAAAAAGGCCAACTCTACAGAGCCAATTAGCAATCTGTCCAGCGACTCCGAGCCCGAAGAAATAAAGCGTAAGCCAGCCAAGAAAGTGGACGACAAACCCAGCACCAGCCAGGCAGCCAGAGCTGCACTAATGACCAGGCTGAAGAGCAATTCATTTGCCCTTCTATCCGAAGATGATGACGGCAACGACACCGACCTTGATGACGACATGGATATACTGCCAAGGAATTCCAAGAATGATGAGGTTCCCCAGAAAACCCCAAAGGAGATCAAGCCACCGCCGATCTACATCCCAGATGTCACAAACATCGCGGCCCTATATTCTTCCATCGAGGCCATTGTGGGCAAAAAGAAGGTCTTTTCATACAAAGCCGCTTGAGACAAATAGGTGAGGGTGATGATGCCGGACAAAGAGTCGTACTCTGCCCCCAAGTCCCACCTCGATAGTGCCGAGAAAAGGTACTATACGTTCCAGCACAAGGAAGACAGAGCTATCGAGTTGTGGTGAAAGGTCTGCATCATACCACAGACATCGATGACATTAAAGAAGACTTCCGGCGAAGAAGGCCAGCATGGCTCCTAAGGAACCGCGCCCAGCTCAACCACGCCGCTTAGCGTACCCACCCCCTCAGCACTACCCAACATTGGACACTTCATCTAGAAGCTATGCCGATATAGCCAGAGGAGGAGCTCGGCCACAACAACACCAAACGACAGCACCCGAGATTCCGCAGGCCGACCAGATGGCAGCATTTATGACTAGGGTTGAAAACCTGCTGGAAAGGGTCATGGACAAAATGTTCGAGCGAATGACTTCAATGATTAGTGCCATCCTCTCAAAAGTATGCAGCAGGTAGGCCTGCACATAGCCTTCTGGAACGCTAACGGACTTGTCCAAAACAGGCTTGAGGTGGAACATTTTATCCACACTCAATGCATCGACATTCTACTCATAGCATAGAAACCCACTTCACACAAAAGTCATACCTGCAGTTGCACGGCTATGACCTCATACACGCTGACCATCCTAGCGGAAGAGGACACGGAGGAGCGGCTATCATCATCAAGGACAGCATTGATTACAGTGAGATTGCAACCCTCAAGGAAGAGTGGGTCCAGTGCGCCAGAGTTCCGGTCTCCACTGCAATGGGAAGGCTCACCATCGCTTCGGCCTATATTCCTCCAAAACAAAGAGTTTCTGAAGACCAGTTCAACCTCCTTGTAGGCGACTTGGGCGACAGATTCATACTCGCAGGTGTCCTCAACGCCAAGCACCCATGGTGGGGCTCGAGGGTGAGTGACCCCAAAGGATCTACACTATTCAAATGCATCCAGCGCAGAGCCTATAACTGCCACTCAACTGGGGAGCCCACGTATTGGCCCACAGACCCCCAAAAGCAGCCGGACCTTCTCGACTTCGCCATCTCCCATGGAATCCATCCGGACTCCATAGCCTGCTCACCTAACGGAGATCTCTTCTCGGACCACAGCGCGGTGGAACTCCAAATTAACACCCCTGTAGAGAAAAAAGTCACCCGACTCAGGATGATCAGACCTCGCACCAACATCGAGACTTATACCGAGTGGCTAGACAACGCCCTAGAGAGCACTCAGCCTGACCTTAGCACAGGTGCTGGTATCGACCAAGCTGTGTTGAACCTCACGCAGGAAATGCACAACGCTGCCCAAATTTCAACTCCGAGGGCTCCATGCAACAACAGAAAGTTGCAAAGGCACTTGCATCTGTGGTCGCCTGAAGTGGCTGCACTTCTTAATGAGAAAAAAAGCGGAGAAGGATTTGGTTCCGAACCAGGTACCCTATAGACAAAACAGCCTTCAATCGCGCGGCCAAAAAGCTCAAGAGGCTCCTGCAGAGGTTGCGGACTTGCGCTTTCGAAGAGTATCTGCGGCAGGTCGAGCCTAGGGACCCCCAGCACGATCTGTGGCAACTGACGCGTCACATAAAGCGTCCAAAGCAAAGGGTGGCCCAGATTAAGAAAGAAGATGGCGGGTGGTGTCGCTCGGATCAGGAGAGAGCCGATGCATTTGCTGCTCATCTTGAAGAAGCCTTCAAACCTTTCGGCTTGTGCTCGGAGGAGGATAAAGCGGAAACGTACAACGTGCTGGCCCAACCACATACGGACTTCAGGCAGTTGGAGCCTGTCTCGGAGGAGGAGGTCAAGGAGGAAGTGTTAGGCCTCAACACCAAGAAATCTCCGGGTGCAGACAGGATTGAGGCACTCGCTGTCAAGCTTCTCCCACCTGCAGGCATAAGGAGACTCACGAGTATTTATAACGCATGCCTAGAGAACGGACACTTCCCCACTAGCTGGAAACAGGCGGAAGTTATTCTGATCCCTAAGCCTGGAAAGCCCGAATTTGACCTTGCCTCTTACAGGCCAATTAGTTTGCTCTCGGTAATCTCCAAAGTCATAGAGAGGTTGTTTCTGCGAAGATTGCAGTCGGTTTTGGACGAGGCCGAAGTGATCTTTGCAAGAATCCTGGACTGCCTGGAGGAAAAGAAGTACTGCTGTGCTGTCTTCCTGGATGTCAAGCAGGCGTTTGACAGGGTCTGGCACCCTGGGCTGAGAGCGAAGCTCAAGAGGAACCTGCCTCAAAAACACCATGAGTTCCTTAACTCATACTTGGCAGACAGGAAGTTCAGGGTCAGAAGTGGGGAAGCAAGATCTGGTTACAGGCCCATCGAAGCTGGAGTCCCGCAGGGCAGTGTACTTGGCCCTATCCTGTATACCTTGTACACAGCCGACATGCCTGTTGCTGCAGAGGAGGGTCTTCTAGCTGCTACATATGCAGACGACACGGCATTTTTGGCCTCTGCATCTTCGCCAGAGGAGGCTTCTGCATGTCTCCAACGCCAGCTTGATGTTCTCGACCCGTGGCTTCAAAGGTGGAACATTGCTGTTAACCACGACAAGTCAGTCCAAACGACGTTCACACTAAGGAGAGGGGACTGTCCTGGAGTCAGTATCGGTGGCACACTAATTCCAGCTAGCCCTACACCTAAATATCTGGGTATGACCCTAGACAGGAGGCTCACCTGGAGAACCCACTTGCTGCGAAAACGAAAGCAACTTCAAGACAAGCTGCGTCAGCTTTACTGGCTGATTGGACGGAGGTCCAGAATGAAGTTGAGGGTCAAACTACTGGTCTGCAAGTCCATAGTGAAGCCAGTTTGGACCTATGGTATCCAGTTATGGGGGACGGCGAGCCCAAGCAATAGGAGGATTATCCAGATCGCGCAGAACAGGGCCCTAAGGACGTTATCTGGAGCCCACCCTTACCACGATAACGTGACTATCCACACCCAGCCGGGCGTCCCATTGGTTAGCGAAGAAGTCAGAAGATTCGCCAAAAGATATGTCGATAGGCTGGATCGGCATCCCAACCCCCAGGCCATCAATTTGTTGGACAACAGCACCACTTTGAGAAGGTTGAAGCGGACTCACCCTCTGGATCTCAGGCTGGAGGAGGCTGATTAGTGAGGCTTTAATAATCAATTGGTGCCAGCTTTCGTAAAATGTGGCATTTAACTACTTAGATAAACATTGTATCTTTGTATCTTTGTGTTCTTTGTGTCAAGGAACAAATGTAAAATTTAATTATTGTCTCTAACTGAGGACAGATTTAAAATATAACTACTGATTGATTAAAAAAAAAAAAAATAATATATATATACCTTTTTGACTACGCTTTCGTAAAATGTGGTATTTTTTATACAACGGATACATATCCATATTTTATTATTGTCACATCCATATAAAAATATTTTAATATTCGTTATTTCCTAATGTTTTTTTTATACCCTTGCAGAGGGTATTATAATTTTGGTCAAAAGTGTGCAACGCAGTGAAGGAGACATCTCCGACCCTATAAAGTATATATATTCTTGATCAGGATCACCTCCTGAGTCGATATGAGCATGTCCGTCTGTCCGTCTGTCCGTCTGTCTGTCTGTCTGTCTGTTTCTACGCAAACTAGTCTCTCAGTTTTAAAGCTATCGAGTTGAAACTTTGCACACACCCTTCTTTCTGTTGCAGGCAGTACATAAGTCGGAACGGCCGGGATCGGTCCACTATATCCTATAGCTGCCATATAACTGATTAATCGGAAATGCCATAACTTGGTTGTTTTTCAAGTTAGAAGGATGAGACTTTCTATGGATTCTAATTTGGGCCAACCTATCCGATCTGCCAAATTTCATAAGGATTGGCCGTCTATATCCTATAGCTGGCATATAACTGATTAATCGAAAATGCCATAACTTGGGTGTTTTTCAAGTTAGAAGAATGGGATTTTCAAGGGGTTCCTCTCTGGACAAAATAATTCGATATGCCAAATTTCATAAGGATCGGCCGACTATATACGATCCGTTATGTATCTAATAATATAAGATGCGTGGCGCCACCTAGCGGACTGCAACTCAACTGCAAGGGTATATAAACTTCGGCTCCGCCCGAAGTTAGCTTTCCTTTCTTGTTGTTTATTATTTTTAAAAAAAGTTTCGATAGGGACATGAAAGTCTGATATGTTTAACGTGAGCACCTGCCATGTTGGCTTAATCTCACGGCCCCCTCGGGCGTGGGATATGAAACTATGCGTCAATCAGCGCCCCTTTGGAACCATGTTCCGCCGGATACCGAATGTGTGTCAATCTGTTCGGTCATGACTTTAATCCTCGGTTAAGGATGGAGGCCTATCTAAACCTCTTCCGATCTATGGGATACCATAGTTAAACCACAACCACCACGTAGCTCCCTAAGGGGCCTCAACCATAGCCAGGACGGAACGAGTTCCGTGGGCTCTGGCTCCCGTGGTACCAGAAATTATCACAGCCTCCGGTCAGGCGCCGTGCCAACAAGGACACTACCGATTTTGACTCCAGAACAGTCACGGGACGGTGGCCCTGGATAGTGCATAGCTGCTGGGAATAGATTATGAAGTGGCCGAAGCCAAGTCATAAGATGGTACAGTTTTATCCACCATGTTCATGGACATGGCTTTCTCACTGTTCGGAGGCGAGGACTATTCCTTCCTCTTCCGCAAACCGCGGCAATCGCTGCTGGTCAGTGACCAGACCGCTCGAAGACGGCCAGCTATGTTCCCAACAACCCCTAAGGGCTTGTGACAAGGCGGATTTGGAGCACCATCTCCGTGTATCCTCATCTCCCGTGGTACCAGAAAAATCCTCTGGTCAGGTTCGTGCAACTCAACGAAGCACTCCCAGTTTGGCTACCATGAAGCTCGGGGACTGGTAACCCCGGCGACGGGCGAAAACCCGGCGAACTTTACACACAACTATTCACTCGATCCTGATTCACGCACCATTCACTCCTAACACATCTCGGCATCTACAAATCAACGCATTCGTCGACGACTGAATACGGCTCTCGCAAACACATTCAATCTACTAATCCTGTCGCTCGTGGAGAGCACTTGACTAAAGTCAAAGTCCCCCCAGCCTGAACCACACCCAACCCGCCCAGATCTCGAAGATCATCATACAGCGGACACTCACTGAGAACATGTTTCCAAGTCTCTTGCCGAGAGCCACACCGGCATTTCGGACTGCCCGCCAAGTTCCGCCTATGCAAGAATGCATTCAGCGACCCATGGCCAGTCAACAAGAATCCGGCACTAAGGTTAAAACCAAAGTCCGGTCGATCGACAACAAACGAGACATCTGGAATGAACTCGTAAGTAGCCCGCCCATTCTCACTATTATCCCATCGGGCTTGCCAGTCCGACAGGACGCATTCACGCAACATAGACTTCCATTCACTTGGCCCATAACTCTCCACGTTCCCTCCCGACATTTCACGAAACAGCCATTCATCCTGCAGCAATGGCAGCCCCTTCTTGAGCTTGTAGCTTACGGCTCTACGCCGTATCTCCAAGTCAAGGGGAACTGCTCCAAACAAAACTTGCAATGCCTCCGTCGAGACAGTGCGACATACAGGCATACACCCCAACAAAATCAATCTTTGCACACTTAAAATTTTCATTCTGCCCCTAACGTCCAAGACTGCATCGTACCATGCAGGAGATCCGATTGCTGCACAAACAACTTTTCTGCTGCGGCCCCATTCACTTCTCAAAACTCGGCGCAATCGTCCCACCGTTCCGACCAATCGGTCCTTCAGATTGGCAAGGTGTGGAGCGAAGCGCAACCGTTCTCCAACGGTCACGCCCAGGTACTTCACCTGTTTCGCATACCTTATGCTGGAGCCGTCGAGCCTGACCACGGGAGGCCTGGACAAGCTGCCTTTCAGCAGCATTGTCACAGTCTTATCCCTAGCCAAGCTGACACCCACACTGTCGCCCCACTGGCCAACAATGCGCAAGCACTCTGAAGCGCTTGCCTCAATCATCGAACGCGACTGGCCCTCAACCAAAATGAGCAAGTCGTCCGCATACGCACAACACTGCCACGCTTGCTCGAGCTGCCACAGCAGGGCAGTTCCATATAAATGGACCACAGATGGAACCCTGTGGGCAACCACGAGCCACATCCTTCCAAACAACCTCATTCACTCCCACCACACATGCATTTCGTCCCGAGAAATAGCTCTTCCAAAGAGCTACGTCCCGGCACCCACACTCGTTCAACCTCTGAATCACACTGGCCCAACTTAGGTAATCGAATGCCCCCTTGAAATCCACAAACACACCGAATTGGAGTTGCTGGATCTCACCGAGTCCTTAACGCTCCTCCAAGCGTCCTCCGCACACCTCCCTTCACGGAAGCCAAACTGCCTATCAGACATCTGGTTCCCCACACTCTCCTGCAGTCGTTCCACCAGCACTCTCTCCAGAACTTTTGCAAGAACTGGAACGAGACTGATGCTCCGAAAGGAACGCGGATTGCTCCGGTCCCTATCGAGTGACTTTAGGAGCACACTCACCCTTGTACCCTTCCATGCACTCGGAAAGGTCCCCTCACTCACACTCTTGGAGTATAATTCATACAAGTGATCTGGAATGGACTTACAAATGGACTTACTTACAAATTTCCCCCGTGAACCCATCCAGACCAGGCGCTTTCCCAGAGCGAAGCTTAGTGAAATCCCACTGAAGCTCGCTCATCAGGAGGGGATCAGCATCACCCACTGCATCAGGCACTGAGTGCTGCCGATCCTCCCTAGGAAAGAATTCGGACAAAAGACATTCCACACAGTCCTTCCAGGTTATAAGGTCTCGACCTTCAACCCGTAGGGCACAAATATCCCTGGACCCCTCCTTCCCATTCTCCCGCAGAATCTTGTAAACACGACCCCAGGGATCGTGTTTATTTCGATCTACGAAAGAACGCCACTCATCATCTTTCACGCTCAAAACCCTATGCTTGTTCTCATGAACCCTAGTACTAAGCTGATCCCTAAGCTGGGCCACGCCGTCCGCATTAGTCCTTCTGGCCCTTTGGAATCTCTTCCTCAGAGACCGGAGAGACCGCTTCTCGGCTTACGGTGCCTACGGTGCCTCGCAAACATGGAATCATTCGCGCTTGTAACCCACTCTGTCACACATGCAACTTGCTCATCCACATTCATAGCACAGAAGGTGCTAAACGGGACTTGCGTCACCGCTTCTCTCACATAATGCCCATGAAGGGCCCAACTCGCTCCACGATAGCACCACCCATTAAGCCCCTCAATCGGTTCCAGGGCCACGGCGCGGGTGACCACAATCTCAATCGGATTATGATCACTCACACCATGACCCCCCAACACATTCCATTGAAAATCACACACTCTCATTGCTGCCTCATTCGCGAGAGTAACATCAATGTCACTCGCTCCGTTCGGACTGTTGAATGTGTACCACTCGCTAGGCTTGTTAACAACCTGTACATCCTGGGTGATCACCCATTCGGCCAGCGTCTCACCCCGGTCATAGTTCCGATGGCCAGGACCAAGCCTGGACATCTTACTGAACCAGAGGGGGGATGACGCGTTCGCATCAAGGCCAAGAATGACAGGATTGCTTCTCACCTGGAGTAGTACCGCATTCATGTACTGAAGGTACGGATCTATAGGCTCGGAAAACTTGCAATATATACCTACGACATACAATCTACCAAAAATCCCCTCTAAACCCACACATACACCCCAGTCAGTAGAGTTCACTAAAGTGCACTCTATGCCGGGGTCATTCACAACGACTGCGGCGCGGCCTCTGCTGTCAGGGAATACCCGCATATTTGCGGGCAAACAGCGTACTCCGCCGTAGCGGTTGTACGGTTCCTGCAACAGTGCCACGACGCAGCCCCTTTCACACATAATTTGCCCCACATCGCACATAACAGCGTACGAACCCTGGCAATTAATTTGCAAGAGCCGAGACATGTTAGTGTCTTGCATTCACACGTGCCAAGACTGCGCTATAAACTGGGCAAGCCGCCGAGAGCATATTATGCCCCGACGGTAGCCCCTTAAAACGACAATTTCGGCAGTCCACCGGATTGGTGCACTTCGCCGCTACATGGCCCCCTTGTCCGCATTGGCGGCACACACTCACCTTGAGCCGGCACTCCTGGACCTTGTGGTCGAAGCCTACGCAGCGATGGCAGGCATACGTCCGGACCTGGGACCGGCAGCGGAAGCTGAACCACTTTATATAGACACGGCCCGTGTCTAAAGCGGCCAGAGCCTTCTCGCTGACCTCCAGAGTCACGTTCGTCGTGCCTCCATCAGCAGCGGTCCACGGCTTCGATGCAAAGTGCACCGACTTCTTGAAGTCAGCCACGGTCATCTCATCCTTCAGGTTGTTGGCGTAGAGCTCCTCCATGAAGTCCTCCGGTGACAGCGCCGTGTCCACTTCGTAGACCGTCAGGCGGGGCTTGACGGCCTGGTTCCTCTCCACGCTGAGTCCGACCTCGGCAAACCTCCTGGACGCAGCAACCTTCGACGCCTCCCAGGCTGACGGCGTGCGGATGATGGCTCCGTCACGCTTCAGCTCCCGGACCTCGTGGACACGGACTCCAAGAGCTGGTGCGACCTCCTTACGCACCTTGTCTGCGATCTGGCTGCTGGAGAGCTCCGGGTCCGTTCCCTTCACCACGCAGGACCAAGTCTCCCGCACCTTGGTTCGGGGGACAGGAACTGGGGCTACGGGGGTAGCGGCTTGTCCAACGGCGTTATGGCTCGGCGTCATCGGCGGCGGCATGGCGATCCGGGTCTCCAGCTCTGCAACCCGGAGCAGCAGGGCAACCACGAGCTCGTCGTATCGGCTCATCGTGGCCGACACTGCCTGCAGATTGCCGCTCATCAGGGCATCTCGGACGACCCGCTGGGTGGCAGACAGCTCCGTGAGCACCGCTCCATGTCCAGCAGCAACTGCTGCGCGGGCATTGAGCTTCTCCAGGGCAGCAGCAGGGACAGCAAACGATGCGGCAGCGGGGGCGACGGGCTCGGCGATGATGGCAGCGATGGTGGCGGCAGCGGGGGCGACGGTGCTTGCTCCGTGCGGATGATGGCGTGCGGATGGCGTCAGCTCCATTCAGCCCTCCAGGGCACGAGACGGCCATCTCCGCGACGGCCTTCTTCGGCGAGCTCCGTTGATCCAGGCGCTTCGGCTCCACTTCCGACTCCATGTCGAAAGAAATCGAGCGCTCCCTCGACTTCCTTGCTTGGCGGGCCTCGACTGCGACGCTGGCAGCGCTAGCGACGCTTACAGCGCTCGCGACACTCGAGCGACAGCCTGAGCGGCTGCGGCCTCCACGAACGCGCGGCATTTTTAAAAATCCGAATTCAAAAACAAATTCGAATTTCGCGCGCACAAAAGTCCGGCAAAATTAGCACCAAGAGTTTGCTAAACGCGGCCACACAACACTCAGCTGTTCCACGTCTTTTTGCCTATGTGGCAACTCCAACACAGCTGTTTTAATGTTTTCTGCCGATACGGCAGCACTAAAAGCAGCTGACAAAAGCTCTTTTCACTGTTTTCGATGCGTTAGCAGCACCGACGCACAGCTGTTTTCGAGCTTTTTAACGTTTCTTACGAGGTTGGCAGCGCAAAGCTTAAAGCTTTATTGTTTACTTCCAAACCACGTGGCGAATTTTCACTTCGGAAAAACACGATTTTCCGCGAAAATACGTTAGCTATACTAACCGCACAACTTGCACTTTGTAGCAGCAACGTTCGCACACAAAACGCACTTTAATTTGTCTTAAAAGGCAGCGTATTTCGGCTGATATTAATTTTTTCACCGGAGCGCACAGAAAACACGTCCGTTCGGTTCGGTAGATAGGGACATGAAAGTCTGATATGTTTAACGTGAGCACCTGCCATGTTGGCTTAATCTCACGGCCCCCTCGGGCGTGGGATATGAAACTATGCGTCAATCAGCGCCCCTTTGGAACCATGTTCCGCCGGATACCGAATGTGAGTCAATCTGTTCGGTCATGACTTAATCCTCGGTTAAGGATGGAGGCCTATCTAAACCTCTTCCGATCTATGGGATCACGGCACCCGGTTGTATAACGCAACTCCACGTCGAGCCAGAGGCTCTACCCGCATTTGGGTGTTAAACCACCACGTAGCTCCCTAAGGGGCCTCAACCATAGCCAGGACGGAACGAGTTCCGTGGGCTTTGGCTCCCGTGGTACCAGAAATTATCACAGCCTCCGGTCAGGCGCCGTGCCAACAAGGACACTACCGATTTTGACTCCAGAACTGCCCATTCTCACTATTATCCCATCGGGCTTGCCAGTCCGACAGGACACATTCACGCAACATAGACTTCCATTCACTTGGCCCATAACTCTCCACGTTCCTTCCCGACATTTCACGAAACAGCCATTCATCCTGCAGCAATGGCAGCCCCTTCTTGAGCTTGTAGCTTACGGCTTACGGAACTATCGCGCGGTTCCCACTGCATACGTACAGCCCACCTCCCGCCCAACCGACCGAGGGGCGCCTGCCGCATAACGTACGGCTCGAATCGCGGGAATAAATTCGAGTTAGTATAATGAGTATAGTATATAAGTTTAAATAGAAGGATTATAAAGAAAACGAGGAAGAATTAGTATGTTCTTGTAGGTAATTTAAAATGGAGGTTTTCAAATTTGACTGGGAGGAAAGAGAAATAATATTATACAGACCATTGTAGTTCGAACATAATAGTGCTCCAAACAAAACTTGCAATGCCTCCGTAGAGACAGTGCGACACACAGGCATACACCCCAACAAGATCAATCTTTGCACACTTAAAATTTTCATTCTGCCCCTAACGTCCAAGACTGCATCGTACCATGCAGGAGATCCGCTTGCTGCACAAGCAACAAACAGACCACCATATATGGTGCGAGCAGCTTTTCTGCTGAGGCCCCATTCACTTCTCAAAACTCGGCGCAATCGTCCAACCGTACCGACCAATCGGTCCTTCAGATTGGCAAGGTGTGGTGCAAAGCGCAACCGTTCTCCAACGGTCACGCCCAGGTACTTCACCTGTTTCGCATACCTTATGCTGGAGCCGTCGAGCCTGACCACGGGAGGCCTGGACAAGCTGCCTTTCAGCACAGTCTTATCCCTAGCCAAGCTGACACCCACACTGTCGCCCCACTGGCCAACAATGCGCAAGCACTCTGAAGCGCTTGCCTATATCATCGAACGCGACTGGCATTCAACCAAGATGAGCAAGTCGTCCGCATACGCACAACACTGCCACGCTTGCTCGAGCTGCCACAGTAGGGGATCCATCATGAGGTTCCATATAAATGGACCACAGATGGAACCCTGTGGGCAACCACGAGCCACATCCTTCCAAACAACCTCATTCACTCTTACCACACATGCATTTCGTCCCGAGAAATAGCTCTTCCAAAGAGCTACGTCCCGGCACCCACACTCGTTCAACCTCTGAATCACACTGGCCCAACTTAGGTAATCGAATGCCCCCTTGAAATCCACAAACACACCGAGGACGTAATTGGAGTTGCTGGATCTCACTGAGTCCTTAACGCTCCTCCAAGCGTCCTCCGCACACCTCCCTTCACGGAAGCCAAACTGCCTATCAGACATCTGGCTCCCCACACTCTCCTGCAGCCGTTCCACCAGCACTCTCTCCAGAACTTTTGCAAGAACTGGAACGAGACTGATGCTCCGAAAGGAACGCGGATTGCTCCGGTCCCTATCGAGTGACTTTAGGAACACACTCACCCTCGTGCACTTCCATGCCCGTCCCCTCACTCACACACTTGGAGTACAATTCATACAAGTGATCTGGAATGGACTTCCATCCAGACCAGGCGCTTTCCCAGAGCGAAGCTTAGTGAAATCCCACTGAAGCTCGCTCATCAGGAGGGGATTAGCATCACCCACTGCATCAGGCACTGAGTGCTGCCGATCCTCCCTAGGAAAGAATTCGGACAAAAGACATTCCACACAGTCCTTCCAGGTTATAAGGTCTCGACCTTCAACCCGTAGGGCACAAATATCCCTGGACCCCTCCTTCCCATTCTCCCGCAGAATCTTGTAAACACGACCCCAGGGATCGTGTTTATTTCGATCTACGAAAGAACGCCACTCATCATCTTTCACGCTCAAAACCCTATGCTTGTACTCATGAACCCTAGTACTAAGCTGATCCCTAAGCTGGGCCACGCCGTCCGCATTAGTCCTTCTGGCCCTTTGAAATCTCTTCCTCAGAGACCGGAGAGACCGCTTCTCGGCTTACGGTGCCTACGGTGCCTCGCAAACATGGAATCATTCGCGCTTGTAACCCACTCTGTCACACATGCAACTTGCTCATCCACATTCATAGCACAGAAGGTGCTAAACGGGACTTGCGTCACCGCTTCTCTCACATAATGCCCATGAAGGGCCCAACTCGCTCCACGATAGCACCACCCATTAAGCCCCTCAATCGGTTCCAGGGCCACGGCGCGGGTGACCACAATCGCAATCGGATTATGATCACTCACACCATGACCCCCCAACACATTCCATTGAAAATCACACACTCTCGATGCTGCCTCATTCGCGAGAGTAACATCAATGTCACTCGCTCCGTTCGGACTGTTGAATGTGTACCACTCGCTAGGCTTGTTAACAACCTGTACATCCTGGGTGATCACCCATTCGGCCAGCGTCTCACCCCGGTCATAGTTCCGATGGCCAGGACCAAGCCTGGACATCTTACTGAACCAGAGGGGGGATGACGCGTTCGCATCAAGGCCAAGAATGACAGGATTGCTACTCACCTGGAGTAGTACCGCATTCATGTACTGAAGGTACGGATCTATTGACTCGGAAAACTTGCAATATATACTTACGACATACAACCTACCAAAAATCCCCTCTAAACCCACACATACACCCCAGTCAGTAGAGTTTACTAAGGTGCACTCTATGCTGGGGTCATTCACAACGACTGCGGCGCGGCCTCTGCTGTCAGGGAATACCCGCATATTTGCGGGCAAACCGCGCACACCGCTGTAGCGGTTGTACGGTTCCTGCAACAGTGCCACGACGCAGCCCCTTTCACACATCATCTGCCCCACATCGCACATAACAGCGTACGAACCCTGGCAATTAATTTGCAAGAGCCGAGACATGTTAGTGTCTTGCATTCACACGTGCCAAGACTGCGCTATAAACTGGGCAAGCCGCCGAGAGCATATTATGCCCCGACGGTAGCCCCTTGAAGCGACAATTTCGGCAGTCCACCGGATTGGTGCACTTCGCCGCTACATGGCCCCCTTGTCCGCACTGGCGGCACACACTCACCTTGAGCCGGCACTCCTGGACCTTGTGGTCGAAGCCTACGCAGCGATGGCAGGCATACGTCCGGACCTGGGACCGGCAGCGGAAGCTGAACCACTTTATATAGACACGGCCCGTGTCTAAAGCGGCCAGAGCCTTCTCGCTGACCTCCAGAGTCACGTTCGTCGTGCCTCCATCAGCAGCGGTCCACGGCTTCGATGCAAAGTGCACCGACTTCTTGAAGTCAGCCACGGTCATCTCATCCTTCATGTTGTTGGCGTAGAGCTCCTCCATGAAGACGTCCGGTGACAGCGCCGTGTCCACTTCGTAGACCGTCAGGCGGGGCTTGACGGCCTGGTTCCTCTCCACGCTGAGTCCGACCTCGGCAAACCTCCTGGACGCAGCAACCTTCGACGCTTCCGAGGCTGACGGCGTGCGGATGATGGCTCCGCCACGCTTCAGCTCTCGGACCTCGTGGACACGGACTCCAAGTGCCGGTGCGACCTCCTTGCGCACCTTCTCGGCGATCTGGCTGCTGGAGAGTTCCGGATCGGTCCCTTTCACCACGCAGGACCAAGTCTCCCGCACCTTAGTACGAGGGACTGGGACTGGGGCTACGGGGACGGCGGCCTGTCCAGCGGCGTTGGGGCGCATCGTCGTCGTCATCGGCGGCGGCATGGCGAGCCGGGTCTCCAGCTCCGCAACTCGGAGCATCAGTGCCACCACCAGCTCGTCATAACGCCTCATCGAAGCAGAGACCGTCTGCAGGTTGCCGCTCAGCAACGCACCACGAACGGCACGCTGGGTTGCGGACAACTCAGCCAGAACGGCTCCTTGCCCAGCAGCAACGGCGGCGCGAGCAGAGGCATGCTCGAGGGCAGCAACAGGGCCGACGGCAACGGGGGCGACAGCGACGGGCTCGACGATGATGGCAGCGATGGTGGCGGCAGCGGGGGCGACGGTGTTGGCTACGTGGGCTTCCAGCCCAGCTCCATTCAGCCCTCCAGGGCACGAGACGGCCATCTCCGCGGTGGCCTTCTTCGGTGAGCTCCGTTGATCCAGGCGCTTCGGCTCCACTTCCGACTCCATGTCGAAAGAAATCGAGCGCTCCCTCGACTTCCTTGCTTGGCGGGCCTCGACTGCGACGCTGGCAGCGCTAGCGACGCTTACAGCGCTCGCGACACTCGAGCGGCTACCCGAGCGACTGCGGCATTTACGACCGCGCGGCATTTTTAAAATCCGAATTCAAAATTCGAATTCGAATTTCGCGCGCACAAAAAGTTCGGCAAAATTAGCACAAAAAGTTTGAAACACGCGGCCACACCACACACAGCTGTTCGATGTCTTTTCGCCTATACGGCCACACCACACTCAGCTGCTTTAATGTTTTCTGCCGATATGGCAGCACTAAAAACAGCTGACAAAAAGCTCTTTTATTGTTTTGCACAAAGTTAGCAGCACCAAAACACAGCTGTTTCCGAGCTTTTTCACGTTTTTAACGAGGTTGGCAGCGCAAAGCTTAAAGCTTTATTGTTTACTTCCAAACCACGTGGCGAATTTTCATTTTGGAAAAACGTAATTTTCCGCGGAAATCGGTTAGCTACAGTAACCGTACAAATCGCAACTTGTAGCACCGCACTTCGCACACAAAACGCACTAATTTTTGTCCAAAAAGGAAGCGTATTTCAGCTGAGATTAATTTTTTCCACGGGGCGACCGAGAAACACGTCCGCTCTCTTCGGAAGATAGGGACATGAAAGTCTGATATGCTTAACGTGAGCACCTGCCATGTTGGCTTAATCTCACGGCCCCCTCGGGCGTGGGATATGAAACTATGCGTCAATCAGCGCCCCTTTGGAACCATGTTCCGCCGGATACCGAATGTGAGTCAATCTGTTCGGTTATGACTTAATCCTCGGTTAAGGATGGAGGCCTATCTAAACCTCTTCCGATCTATGGGATCACGGCACCCGGTTGTATAACGCAACTCCACGTCGAGCCAGAGGCTCTACCCGCATTTGGGTGTTAAACCACAACCACCACGTAGCTCCCTAAGGGGCCTCAACCATAGCCAGGACGGAACGAGTTCCGTGGGCTCTGGCTCCCGTGGTACCAGAAATTTTCACAGCCTCCGGTCAGGCGCCGTGCCAACAAGGACACTACCGATTTTGACTCCAGAACAGTCACGGGACGGTGGCCCTGGATAGTGCATAGCTGCTGGGAATAGATTATGAAGTGGCCGAAGCCAAGTCATAAGATGGTACAGTTTTATCCACCATGTTCATGGACATGGCTTTCTCACTGTTCGGAGGCGAGGACTATTCCTTCCTCTTCCGCAAACCGCGGCAATCGCTGCTGGTCAGTGACCAGACCGCTCGAAGACGGCCAGCTATGTTCCCAACAACCCCTAAGGGCTTGTGACAAGGCGGATTTGGAGCACCATCTCCGTGAATCCTCATCACCCGTGGTACCAGAAAAATCCTCTGGTCAGACTCGTGCAACTCAACGAAGCACTCCCAGTTTGGCTACCATGAAGCTCGGGGACTGGTAACCCCGGCGGCGGGCGAAAACCCGGCGAACTTTACACACACCTATACACTCGATCCTGATTCACGCACCATTCACCCCTAACACATCTCGGCATCTACAAATCAACGCATTCGTCGACGACTGAATACGGCTCTCGCAAACACATTCAATCTACTAATCCTGTCGCTCGTGGAGAGTACTTGACTAAAGTCAAAGTCCCCCCCAGCCTGAACCACACCCAACCCGCCCAGATCTCGAAGATCGTCATACAACGGACACTCACAGAGAACATGATTCCAGGTCTCCTGCCGAGAGCCACATCGGCATTCCGGACTGCCCGCGAAGTTCCGCCTATGCAAGAATGCATTCAGCGACCCATGGCCAGTCAACAAGAATCCGGCACTAAGGTTAAAACCAAAGTCCGGTCGATCGACAACAAACGAGACATCTGGATTGAACTCGTAAGTAGCCCGCCCATTCTCACTATTATCCCATCGGGCTTGCCAGTCCGACAGGACGCATTCACGCAACATAGACTTCCATTCACTTGGCCTGGCCCCATTCTCTTCTCAAAACTCGGCGCAATCGTCCAACCGTACCGACCAATCGGTCCTTCAGATTGGCAAGGTGTGGAGCGAAGCGCAACCGTTCCCCAACGGTCACGCCCAGGTACTTCACCAGTTTCGCATACCTTATGCTGGAGCCGTCGAGCCTGACCACGGGAGGCCTGGACAAGCTGCCTTTCAGCAGCATTGTCACAGTCTTATCCCTAGCCAAGCTGACACCCACACTGTCGCCCCCTGGCCAACAATGCGCAAGCACTCTGAAGCGCTTGCCTCAATCATCGAACGCGACTGGCCCTCAACCAAAATGAGCAAGTCGTCCGCATACGCACAACACTGCCACGCTTGCTCGAGCTGCCACAGCAGGGGATCCATCATGAGGTTCCATATAAATGGACCACAGATGGAACCCTGTGGGCAACCACGAGCCACATCCTTCCAAACAACCTCATTCACTCCCACCACACACGCATTTCGTCCCGAGAAATAGCTCTTCCAAAGAGCTACGTCCCGGCACCCACACTCGTTCAACCTCTGAATCACACTGGCCCAACTTAGGTAATCGAATGCCCCCTTGAAATCCACAAACACACCGAGGACGTACCTGGAGATGCTGGATCTCACCGAGTCCTTAACGCTCCTCCAAGCGTCCTCCGCACACCTCCCTTCACGGAAGCCAAACTGCCTATCAGACATCTGGCTCCCCACACTCTCCTGCAGTCGTTCCACCAGCACTCTCTCCAGAACTTTTCCAGAACAAGAACTGGAACGAGACTGATGCTCCGAAAGGAACGCGGATTGCTCCGGTCCCTATCGAGTGACTTTAGGAGCACACTCACCCTTGTACACTTCCATGCACTCGGAAATGTCCCCTCACTCACACACTTGGAGTATAATTCATACAAGTGATCTGGAATGGACTTCCAGACACTTTTACAAATTTCCCCCGTGAACCCATCCAGACCAGGCGCTTTCCCAGAGCGAAGCTTAGTGAAAGCCCACTGAAGCTCGCTTATCAGGAGGGGATCAGCATCACCCACTGCATCAGGTACTGAGTGCTGCCGATCCTCCCTAGGAAAAAATTCGGACAAAAGACATTCCACACAGTCCTTCCAGGTTATAAGGTCTCGACCTTCAACCCGTAGGGCACAAATATCCCTGGACCCCTCCTTCCCATTCTCCCGCAGAATCTTGTAAACACGACCCCAGGGATCGTGTTTATTTCGATCTACGAAAGAACGCCACTCATCATCTTTCACTCTCAAAACCCTATGCTTGTACTCATGAACCCTAAAACTAAGCTGATCCCTAAGCTGGGCCACGCCGTCCGCATTAGTCCTTCTGGCCCTTTGGGATCTCTTCCTCAGAGACCGTAGAGACCGCTTCTCGGCTTGCAGTTCACGCGTCCACCACTTAACACGCTTACGAGTCACCTTACGGTGCCTCGCAAACATGGAATCATTCGCGCTTGTAACCCACTCTGTCACACATGCAACTTGCTCATCCACATTCATAGCACAGAAGGTGCTAAACGGGACTTGCGTCGCCGCTTCTCTCACATAATGCCCATGAAGGGCCCAATTCGCTCCACGATAGCACCACCCATTAAGCCCCTCAATCGGTTCCAGGGCCACGGCGCGGGTGACCACAATCTCAATCGGATTATGATCACTCACACCATGACCCCCCAACACATTCCATTGAAAATCACACACTCTCGATGCTGCCTCATTCGCGAGAGTAACATCAATGTCACTCGCTCCGTTCGGACTGTTGAATGTGTACCACTCGCTAGGCTTGTTAACAACCTGTACATCCTGGGTGATCACCCATTCGGCCAGCGTCTCACCCCGGTCATAGTTCGGATGGCCAGGACCAAGCCTGGACATCTTACTGAACCAGAGGGGGGATGACGCGTTCGCATCAAGGCCAAGAATGACAGGATTGCTACTCACCTGGAGTAGTACCGCATTCATGTACTGAAGGTACGGATCTATTGACTCGGAAAACTTGCAATATATACTTACGACATACAACCTACCAAAAATCCCCTCTAAACCCACACATACACCCCAGTCAGTAGAGTTCACTAAAGTGCACTCTATGCCGGGGTCATTCACAACGACTGCGGCGCGGCCTCTGCTGTCAGGGAATACCCGCATATTTGCGGGCAAACCGCGCACACCGCCGTAGCGGTTGTACGGTTCCTGCAACAGTGCCACGACGCAGCCCCTTTCACACATCATCTGCCCCACATCGCACATAACAGCGTACGAACCCTGGCAATTAATTTGCAAGAGCCGAGACATGTTAGTGTCTTGCATTCACACGTGCCAAGACTGCGCTATAAACTGGGCAAGCCGCCGAGAGCATATTATGCCCCGACGGTAGCCCCTTGAAGCGACAATTTCGGCAGTCCACCGGATTGGTGCACTTCGCCGCTACATGGCCCCCTTGTCCGCACTGGCGGCACACACTCACCTTGAGCCGGCACTCCTGGACCTTGTGGTCGAAGCCTACGCAGCGATGGCAGGCATACGTCCGGACCTGGGACCGGCAGCGGAAGCTGAACCACTTTATATAGACACGGCTCGTGTCTAAAGCGGCCAGAGCCTTCTCGCTGACCTCCAGAGTCACGTTCGTCGTGCCTCCATCAGCAGCGGTTCACGGCTTCGATGCAAAGTGCACCGACTTCTTGAAGTCAGCCACGGTCATCTCATCCTTCAGGTTGTTGGCGTAGAGCTCCTCCATGAAGACGTCCGGTGACAGCGCCGTGTCCACTTCGTAGACCGTCAGGCGGGGCTTGACGGCCTGGTTCCTCTCCACGCTGAGTCCGACCTCGGCAAACCTCCTGGACGCAGCAACCTTCGACGCTTCCGAGGCTGACGGCGTGCGGATGATGGCTCCGCCACGCTTCAGCTCTCGGACCTCGTGGACACGGACTCCAAGTGCCGGTGCGACCTCCTTGCGCACCTTCTCGGCGATCTGGCTGCTGGAGAGTTCCGGATCGGTCCCTTTCACCACGCAGGACCAAGTCTCCCGCACCTTAGTACGAGGGACTGGGACTGGGGCTACGGGGACGGCGGCCTGTCCAGCGGCGTTGGGGCGCATCGTCGTCGTCATCGGCGGCGGCATGGCGAGCCGGGTCTCCAGCTCCGCAACTCGGAGCATCAGTGCCACCACCAGCTCGTCATAACGGCTCATCGAAGCAGAGACCGTCTGCAGGTAGCCGCTCAGCAACGCACCACGAACGGCACGCTGGGTTGCGGACAACTCAGCCAGAACGGCTCCTTGCCCAGCAGCAACGGCGGCGCGAGCAGAGGCATGCTCGAGGGCAGCAACAGGGGCGACGGCAACGGGGGCGACAGCGACGGGCTCGGCGATGATGGCAGCGATGGTGGCGGCAGAGGGGGCGACGGTGTTGGCTACGCGGGCTTCCAGCCCAGCTCCATTCAGCCCTCCAGGGCACGAGACGGCCATCTCCGCGACGGCCTTCTTCGGTGAGCTCCGTTGATCCAGGCGCTTCGGCTCCACTTCCGACTCCATGTCGAAAGAAATCGAGCGCTCCCTCGACTTCCTTGCTTGGCGGGCCTCGACTGCGACGCTGGCAGCGCTAGCGACGCTTACAGCGCTCGCGACACTCGAGCGGCTACCCGAGCGACTGCGGCATTTACGACCGCGCGGCATTTTTAAAATCCGAATTCAAAATTCGAATTCGAATTTCGCGCGCACAAAAAGTTCGGCAAAATTAGCACAAAAAGTTTGAAACACGCGGCCACACCACACACAGCTGTTCGATGTCTTTTCGCCTATACGGCCACACCACACTCAGCTGCTTTAATGTTTTCTGCCGATATGGCAGCACTAAAAACAGCTGACAAAAAGCTCTTTTATTGTTTTGCACAAAGTTAGCAGCACCAAAACACAGCTGTTTCCGAGCTTTTTCACGTTTTTAACGAGGTTGGCAGCGCAAAGCTTAAAGCTTTATTGTTTACTTCCAAACCACGTGGCGAATTTTCACTTTGGAAAAACGTAATTTTCCGCGGAAATCGGTTAGCTACAGCAACCGCACAAATCGCAACTTGTAGCACCGCACTTCGCGCACAAAACGCACTTATTTTTGTCCAAAAAGGCAGCGTATTTCAGCTGAAATTTAATTTTTCCACGGAGCGGCCGAGAAACACGTCCGCTCTCTTCGGAAGATAGGGACATGAAAGTCTAATATGTTTAACGTGAGCACCTGCCATGTTGGCTTAATCTCACGGCCCCCTCGGGCGTGGGATATGAAACTATGCGTCAATCAGCGCCCCTTTGGAACCATGTTCCGCCGGATACCGAATGTGAGTCAATTGTTCGGTCATGACTTAATCCTCGGTTAAGGATGGAGGCCTATCTAAACCTCTTCCGATCTATGGGATCACGGCACCCGGTTGTATAACGCAACTCCACGTCGAGCCAGAGGCTCTACCCGCATTTGGGTGTTAAACCACAACCACCACGTAGCTCCCTAAGGGGCCTCAACCATAGCCAGGACGGAACGAGTTCCGTGGGCTCTGGCTCCCGTGGTACCAGAAATTATCACAGCCTCCGGTCAGGCGCCGTGCCAACAAGGACACTACCGATTTTGACTCCAGAAAAGTCACGGGTCGGTGGCCCTGGATAGTGCATAGCTGCTGGGAATAGATTATGAAGTGGCCGAAGCCAAGTCATAAGATGGTACAGTTTTATCCACCATGTTCATGGACATGGCTTTCTCACTGTTCGGAGGCGAGGACTATTCCTTCCTCTTCCGCAAACCGCGGCAATCGCTGCTGGTCAGTGACCAGACCGCTCGAAGACGGCCAGCTATGTTCCCAACAACCCCTAAGGGCTTGTGACAAGGCGGATTTGGAGCACCATCTCCGTGAATCCTCATCACCCGTGGTACCAGAAAAATCCTCTGGTCAGACTCGTGCAACTCAACGAAGCACTCCCAGTTTGGCTACCATGAAGCTCGGGGACTGGTAACCCCGGCGGCGAGCGAAAACCCGGCGAACTTTACACACACCTATTCACTCGATCCTGATTCACGCACCATTCACCCCTAACACATCTCGGCATCTACAAATCAACGCATTCGTCGACGACTGAATACGGCTCTCGCAAACACATTCAATCTACTAATCCTGTCGCTCGTGGAGAGCACTTGACTAAAGTCAAAGTCCCCCCCAGCCTGAACCACACCCAACCCGCCCAGATCTCGAAGATCGTCATACAACGGACACTCACAGAGAACATGATTCCAGGTCTCCTGCCGAGAGCCACATCGGCATTCCGGACTGCCCGCCAAGTTCCGCCTATGCAAGAATGCATTCAGCGACCCATGGCCAGTCAACAAGAATCCGGCACTAAGGTTAAAACCAAAGTCCGGTCGATCGACAACAAACGAGACATCTGGATTGAACTCGTAAGTAGCCCGCCCATTCTCACTATTATTCCATCGGACTTGCCAGTCCGACAGGACACATTCATGCAACATAGACTTCCATTCACTTGGCCCATAACTCTCCACGTTCCCTCCCGACATTTCACGAAACAGCCATTCATCCTGCAGCAATGGCAGCCCCTTCTTGAGCTTGTAACTTACGGCTCTACGCCGTATCTCCAAGTCAAGGGGAACTGCTCCAAACAAAACTTGCAATGCCTCCGTAGAGACAGTGCGACACACAGGCATACACCCCAACAAAATCAATCTTTGCACACTTAAAATTTTCATTCTGCCCCTAACGTCCAAGACTGCATCGTACCATGCAGCAGATCCGCTTGCTGCACAAGCAACAAACAGACCACCATATATGGTGCGAGCAGCTTTTCTGCTGAGGCCCTATCCTCTTCTCAAAACTCGGCGCAATCGTCCAACCGTACCGACCAATCGGTCCTTCAGATTGGCAAGGTGTGGAGCGAAGCGCAACCGTTCTTCAACGGTCACGCCCAGGTACTTCACCTGTTTCGCATACCTTATGCTGGAGCCGTCGAGCCTGACCACGGGAGGCCTGGACAAGCTGCCTTTCAGCAGCATTGTCACAGTCTTATCCCTAGCCAAGCTGACACCCACACTGTCGCCCCACTGGCCAACAATGCGCAAGCACTCTGAAGCGCTTGCCTCAATCATCGAACGCGACTGGCCCTCAACCAAAATGAGCAAGTCGTCCGCATACGCACAACACTGCCACGCTTGCTCGAGCTGCCACAGTAGGGTATCCATCATGAGGTTCCATATAAATGGACCACAGATGGAACCCTGTGGGCAACCACGAGCCACATCCTTCCAAACAACCTCATTCACTCCCACCACACATGCATTTCGTCCCGAGAAATAGCTCTTCCAAAGAGCTACGTCCCGGCACCCACACTCGTTCAACCTCTGAATCACACTGGCCCAACTTAGGTAATCGAATGCCCCCTTGAAATCCACAAACACACCGAGGACGTACCTGGAGATGCTGGATCTCACCGAGTCCTTAACGCTCCTCCAAGCGTCCTCCGCACACCTCCCTTCACGGAAGCCAAACTGCCTATCAGACATCTGGCTCCCCACACTCTCCTGCAGTCGTTCCACCAGCACTCTCTCCAGAACTTTTGCAAGAACTGGAACGAGACTGATGCCCCGAAAGGAACGCGGATTGCTCCGGTCCCTATCGAGTGACTTTAGGAGCACACTCACCCTTGTACACTTCCATGCACTCGGAAAGGTCCCCTCACTCACACACTTGGAGTATAATTCATACAAGTGATCTGGAATGGACTTCCAGACACTTTTACAAATTTCCCCCGTGAACCCATCCAGACCAGGCGCTTTCCCAGAGCGAAGCTTAGTGATCTAGATTAGAGATAGTGAATTAGATTAGCGAAGCTAGGGGATCAGCATCACCCACTGCATCAGGCACTGAGTGCTGCCGATCCTCCCTAGGAAAGAATTCGGACAAAAGACATTCCAGGTTATAAGGTCCTTCCAGGTTATAAGGTCTCGACCTTCAACCCGTAGGGCACAAATATCCCTGGACCCCTCCTTCCCATTCTCCCGCAGAATCTTGTAAACACGACCCCAGGGATCGTGTTTATTTCGATCTACGAAAGAACGCCACTCATCATCTTTCACTCTCAAAACCCTATGCTTGTACTCATGAACCCTAAAACTAAGCTGATCCCTAAGCTGGGCCACGCCGTCCGCATTAGTCCTTCTGGCCCTTTGGGATCTCTTCCTCAGAGACCGTAGAGACCGCTTCTCGGCTTGCAGTTCACGCGTCCACCACTTAACACGCTTACGAGTCACCTTACGGTGCCTCGCAAACATGGAATCATTCGCGCTTGTAACCCACTCTGTCACACATGCAACTTGCTCATCCACATTCATAGCACAGAAGGTGCTAAACGGGACTTGCGTCGCCGCTTCTCTCACATAATGCCCATGAAGGGCCCAATTCGCTCCACGATAGCACCACCCATTAAGCCCCTCAATCGGTTCCAGGGCCACGGCGCGGGTGACCACAATCTCAATCGGATTATGATCACTCACACCATGACCCCCCAACACATTCCATTGAAAATCACACACTCTCATTGCTGCCTCATTCGCGAGAGTAACATCAATGTCACTCGCTCCGTTCGGACTGTTGAATGTGTACCACTCGCTAGGCTTGTTAACAACCTGTACATCCTGGGTGATCACCCATTCGGCCAGCGTCTCACCCCGGTCATAGTTCCGATGACCAGAGGGGGGATGACGCGTTCGCATCAAGGCCAAGAATGACAGGATTGCTACTCACCTGGAGTAGTACCGCATTCATGTACTGAAGGTACGGATCTATTGACTCGGAAAACTTGCAATATATACTTACGACATACAACCTACCAAAAATCCCCTCTAAACCCACACATACACCCCAGTCATTAGAGTTCACTAAAGTGCACTCTATGCCGGGGTCATTCACAACGACTGCGGCGCGGCCTCTGCTGTCAGGGAATACCCGCATATTTGCGGGCAAACCGCGCACACCGCCGTAGCGGTTGTACGGTTCCTGCAACAGTGCCACGACGCAGCCCCTTTCACACATCATCTGCCCCACATCGCACATAACAGCGTACGAACCCTGGCAATTAATTTGCAAGAGCCGAGACATGTTAGTGTCTTGCATTCACACGTGCCAAGACTGCGCTATAAACTGGGCAAGCCGCCGAGAGCATATTATGCCCCGACGGTAGCCCCTTGAAGCGACAATTTCGGCAGTCCACCGGATTGGTGCACTTCGCCGCTACATGGCCCCCTTGTCCGCACTGGCGGCACACACTCACCTTGAGCCGGCACTCCTGGACCTTGTCGTCGAAGCCTACGCAGCGATGGCAGGCATACCTCCGGACCTGGGACCGGCAGCGGAAGCTGAACCACTTTATATAGACACGGCTCGTGTCTAAAGCGGCCAGAGCCTTCTCGCTGACCTCCAGAGTCACGTTCGTCGTGCCTCCATCAGCAGCGGTTCACGGCTTCGATGCAAAGTGCACCGACTTCTTGAAGTCAGCCACGGTCATCTCATCCTTCAGGTTGTTGGCGTAGAGCTCCTCCATGAAGACGTCCGGTGACAGCGCCGTGTCCACTTCGTAGACCGTCAGGCGGGGCTTGACGGCCTGGTTCCTCTCCACGCTGAGTCCGACCTCGGCAAACCTCCTGGACGCAGCAACCTTCGACGCTTCCGAGGCTGACGGCGTGCGGATGATGGCTCCGCCACGCTTCAGCTCTCGGACCTCGTGGACACGGACTCCAAGTGCCGGTGCGACCTCCTTGCGCACCTTCTCGGCGATCTGGCTGCTGGAGAGTTCCGGATCGGTCCCTTTCACCACGCAGGACCAAGTCTCCCGCACCTTAGTACGAGGGACTGGGACTGGGGCTACGGGGACGGCGGCCTGTCCAGCGGCGTTGGGGCGCATCGTCGTCGTCATCGGCGGCGGCATGGCGAGCCGGGTCTCCAGCTCCGCAACTCGGAGCATCAGTGCCACCACCAGCTCGTCATAACGGCTCATCGAAGCAGAGACCGTCTGCAGGTAGCCGCTCAGCAACGCACCACGAACGGCACGCTGGGTTGCGGACAACTCAGCCAGAACGGCTCCATGCCCAGCAGCAACGGCGGCGCGAGCAGAGGCATGCTCGAGGGCAGCAACAGGGGCGTCGGCAACGGGGGCGACAGCGACGGGCTCGGCGATGATGGCAGCGATGGTGGTGGCAGAGGGGGCGACGGTGTTGGCTACGCGGGCTTCCAGCCCAGCTCCATTCAGCCCTCCAGGGCACGAGACGGCCATCTCCGCGACGGCCTTCTTCGGTGAGCTCCGTTGATCCAGGCGCTTCGGCTCCACTTCCGACTCCATGTCGAAAGAAATCGAGCGCTCCCTCGACTTCCTTGCTTGGCGGGCCTCGACTGCGACGCTGGCAGCGCTAGCGACGCTTACAGCGCTCGCGACAGTCGAGCGGCTGCCCGAGCGACTGCGGCATCCACGACCGCGCGGCATTTTTAAAAATCCAAATTCAAAAACTGAATTCGAATTTCGCGCGCACAAAGTTTGCCAAACTTAGCACCAAAGAGTTTGCAGAATATGACCACACTGCACTCAGCTGTTCGATGTCTTTTTGCCTATATGGCAACTCCAACACTCAGCTGCTTTAATGTTTTCTGCCGATACGGCAGCACAAAAAAAAGGTGACAAAAAGCTTTTACACTGTTTTTAACGCGTTAGCAGCACCGACGCACAGCTGTTTTTAAGCTTTTTCACGTTTTTGACGAGGTTGGCAGCGCAAAGCTTAAAGCTTTGTTGTTTGCGTCCAAACCACGTGGCGAATTTTCACTTCGGAAAAACACGATTTTCCGCGAAAATTCGTTAGCTACACTAACCGCACAACTTGCACTTTGTAGCAGCAACGTTCGCACACAAAACGCACTTATTTTTGTCCAAAAAGGCAGCGTATTTCAGCTGAAATTAATTTTTTCAACGGAGCGACCGAGAAACACGTCCGCTCTCTTCGGAAGATAGGGACATGAAGGAATCTCATGAATTGAATCATGCGCGTCACTAATATGATGACGAGTCAAAGGGCTACCATGCAAAAGTTATTACAACTCCCGCCGTCCGTATATTACTGACTTATACTTTAATGAAAAAAAATTTTTTTTTCATTTTATATATATGATATTTTAATATCATATTAATATTATCAATACAGCAGAGACATTAATATTATCGTGTTAACATTTTGTATATTCAAATCAATTCATATATTTTTGTACTTGGAAAATTTTTTAATATTTTTAAAAAAGTTTAGATAGGGACATTAGGAATCTCTTGAATTGAATCATGCGCGTCACTAATATGATGACGAGTCAAAGGGCTACCATGCAAAAGTTATTACAACTCCCGCCATCCGTATATTACGGACTTATACTTTNAAAAAAATTTTTTTTTTCATTTTATATATATGATATTTTTATATCATATTTATCTTGTCAACATTTTATATTTGCGCGTCACTAATAAGATGACGATGCATTTGGCTACCTGTAGCGCTCGAACGCTGTGCAATACACACTTCGTTATATAATATATATATAAATAAATATATTTAAAAAAAATATATATAATTAATATATATATATAGAACACTTTGTGTATATATTTTCGAATCATCAAGCAAAGGATAAGCTTCAGTGGATCGCAGTATGGCAGCTGCTCAACCACTTACAACACCGTTACAAAAGTCGTTTACAATTGATTCTAGGCTTTGTCATTGTATTAAATAATGTTTTCATATGTAACTAGCATGGCACCAGGTGATCAAAGATCCTCCCAATTTACTATGTTACAAATTACATTGGCATCACATCCATTGTCGTTTAAAATATAAATAATAAACTTTAAATGGTTTAGAAGCCATACAATGCAAATTGCCCCTTATTTATCATTGCAGTCCAGCACGGATACGACCTTAGAGGCATAATCCAACGGACGTAGCGTCATACCACTGTTCGCTCGAACAAGTATTGTGCCATTGGTCCGTACCTGCTGTCGCAACAACGTTTTGTCATTAGTAGGGTAAAACTAACCTTTGTCATTAGTAGGGTAAAACTAACCTGTCTCACGACGGTCTAAACCCAGCTCACGTTCCCTTGCATGGGTGAACAATCCAACGCTTGGTGAATTTTGCTTCACAATGATAGGAAGAGCCGACATCGAAGGATCAAAAAGCGTCAAAACGTCGCTATGAACGCTTGGCCGCCACAAGCCAGTTATCCCTATGGTAACTTTTCTGACACCTCTTGTTAAAAACTCTTTAAACCAAAAGGATCGATAGGCCGAGCTTTTGCTGTCCCTGTGTGTACTGAACACCGAGATTAAGTCAGCATTGCCCTTTTGCTCTATGTGTGGTTTCTGTCCGCACTGAGCTGGCCTTGGGACACCTCCGTTATTATTTGAGAGATGTACCGCCCCAGTCAAACTCCCTACCTGGCAATGTCCTTGAATTGGATCATACCTGAGTAATTGGAGTTATACCAAATTTTCAAATCAATAATACAGTAAATGCATCTCTCATTTAAGAAATTGTTTGCGATTATATAACAAACTCGTGATACTTTGATCAAGAAGCTTGCATCAAAACCCAATACCATAAGATATAATAAATATATCCGTATAATGGCTAGGAAATGATACACGTTCCATTTAATCAAGTAAGTAAGGAAACAATAAGAGTAGTGGTATTTCATTGGCGATACCAAACCGAAGTCTAATATCTCCCACTTATTCTACACCTCTTATGTCTCCTTACACTGCCAGATTAGAGTCAAGCTCAAAAGGGTCTTCTTTCCCCGCTAATTATTCCAAGCCCGTTCCCTTGGCTGTGGTTTCGCTAGATAGTAGATAGGGACAGGTGTGTCTCGGATCTCTCCGATCTTGTTTAACGTCGCGTGTTCCACACTGAAGGGATTACAACCACGGCACTCGAATATACCTACGAGTATGCCAACGCCCCGGAATAGAAGCTATAGCAAATACATAGCAACTAGCCCGGTACCAATTTAAGTATCTGTGAGTCGGACAGAATACTTCCCCTTGGTGAGGAGCAAAGTGTATCGATCACCTCTACTGATCTATGGGTCACAGCGCCCGAGTTGTATAACGCAACTCCACGTCGAGTCCGAGGACTCTACCCGCGATTTGGGTATCAACCACAGCCACCACGATACTCCCACAAGGGGGCCTACCTCAAATAGTAGTGCTTGGACGCTATCCAACCCGTGGTACCGAAGTTTGTGGGCTCAGTGACCCACCCCCTTAGCTCCGACAAGCTCGGATGGGGAACCTTGCCATATTAGTCGCCTCCTACGACAAGCTATGGGGAGCTGTGGCAGTATTCTACGCCGCTACCACACGGCGAGAAAAATGGGCTACTGCAAGCCCCTCCTCCTCCGAAACACCTCCTCAGCAAACTCCGTGAGTCTTCTGGTCCTGTCGCCGCTCTCCAAAATCCTTCCAAACGTCCAGGTTCCGCCAACGTGCTGCAAACCAAGTCCATCGAGGTCTCGCAAGTCTGCATAAAGGGGGCAAGCACATAAAATGTGTTCCCAGTTCTCATTAGGATCGCCACATGAGCATGCAGCGGTATCGCTAAGGGCTCTTCTATGCAGAAATGCAGAATTGCTCCGGCAGATCTCACCAACGGGGTGCGCGCGAGGGCTCCCTTCAGCAGCATAATCACCGTCTTGCTGGTGGAAATGGTAACACCGATTTCCGTACCCCACGCTTCAACGATGGACATCAGTTGCGCTCCTTTATCCTCCAGCACGGCTCGGGAGTTGCCTTCGACAAGGAGGAGCAGGTCATCCGCATACGCGCTAAAAGCGCAGTATGGCTGGAGGCGCCGCAGCAGGACGTCCATCAGCAGATCCCAAATGAATGGGCCACAAATGGATTCCTGAGGGCAGCCTCTAGTTACTGGAACATTAACAGTCCCAGAACTGCTTCGGATCTCTGCTCTTCTGTCTGAGAAGAAGCTCTGCCACAAGCTCAACTCACGGCATCCCAAGTCGGCGAGCCGGCGCAGTATAGCACTCCATTCAACATTGTCGAACGCACCCTTGAAGTCCACGAAGATGCCGAGCACGTATCGTGCCGGGCTGGCAGCGACACTGCTCTTGACGTGCCTCCAAGCGTCGTCGACACATCGTCCTTGGCGGAATCCGAACTGCCATCTGCATCCTTCCGGAAGAACTTCTCTCACACGATCAACCATGATAGCCTCAAGCACCTTGCCAAATACTGGCAACAGGCATATCCCACGGTACGACGAGGGTTCGCACCTATCCTTGTCGGGCCCCTTGAGTAGCGCCACTACACGTGGGTACTTCGACTCTCGAAGTAGTAGCCCGGGTGAAGTAGCCCGACTGGATGCAACGGGAATAAAGCGCCGTCAGATACTGAGGTATGGCGCGCCACACTGCTTTGCAGATAGTGCCATTGATGCCGCCCATGCCGGGAGAGCGACGGCTCTTCAACCTGGCGACACAAGCATCAACCTCTACTTCCTCGAGGTCCGGTGGGACCTCCTCCGCTCCCGCAATCGGTGCATCGGACTCCGCAACTGGGAAAAAGTTACGGAGGAGCACTCGATCACAGTCACCCCAATCGGTGACCAGCTCGCCATCAACGCGGAGGCACCCAATCTCCGTGCACTTTCTGCGTCCTCGGCAGATCTTGTAGACGCGCCTCCAGGGATCGTGTGCGTTTTCTCCCACGAAGCGTCTCCAGCTGTCCTCCTTCGCCCTTAGGATGAGCTTCTTGTAATCGTCTGAGGCTTGCCTCAGCGAGACCACAATCAGCTCAGCCGCATCGTCGTCTCCTCGACGGTGAGCGTTTTGAAGCCGGCGGCGAAGTCTCCTCACTTCGCGTTTCACCGTGTTCAGGTTGGCGGTCCACCAACCTGGCTTCCTCCTCCTAGGCGATCTCGGCGTCCTCCTTCCCATCGCAAGGTCACACGCATCGTGGACCATGCAGCGCAGGGTCGAAACTTGTTGATCCAGCGACGACTGTGAGAAGTCTTCCGGAATATCGGCTGCCCGACTCACCATCTCCTGTTCGGACAACTGCCAGCGACCATTGGAGACGTTCCAGGACGGCACAGGAGCTAGGCTCTCAACTGCGCACGTAGTCGTTGGAGTAACCACAACAGTAATCATGTTATGGTCACTCAACTTCCACTCGTCCACTCTCCACTCGAATGTGGCCCACATCGATGCTGCGTCGTTGGCAATTGTCACGTCGATATCGCTACGCGTACGGTAGGTATCGAAAGTGAACACCGGGCTGGGCTGGTTGAGGGCAACGGCTCCATTCTCCAGCATCCACTCAGACAGCAGCTCACCCCGGTTGTAGTTAGCATGTCCCTCGGGGTTCCGAGGGAGTTTGCTAAACCACATGGGGGATGCTGCATTCGCGTCGAGTCCCAGGATTGCGGGGGTTCTGCTGGCCTGCAGCAGGACCGCATCCATGTACCTGAGGTACGGCTCTAGCTCGGTGTCGAACTGGCAGTATGCAGAGCAAAGGAAGATTGAGCCAAAACTCCCTTTAACACTCACACATACGCCATACTCGGTGGTAAGTGGCTCCATCGGCATGCAGATGACATCCTGGTGATCCACGAGGATGGCTGCCTTTTGTCTCCGGTCGGTGTATATTCGCATTCCTTCAGGCAGCACATCACTCGTCCCGCTACCAATGTATGGCTCCTGCAGCAGTGCAAACAGACATCCGGACTCCCTCAGGCGGACTGCGAGCTTAAGAGTCGCAGCCGGACCTCGGCCACAGTTTGTTTGGATGAACCTAAACATTAATGTCTAGAGTTCACCCTCGCTAGCACCGCCGCATACACCGGGCAGCTCGGGGACAGCATGCTGTGCCCCGAGGGATGCCCGTAGGATCGGCAATTCCGGCAGTCCACCGGATTGGTGCAACTGCGCGCACTGTGGCCGGACTGTCCGCATTGCCTGCAGACATTGTCCTTCTGCTTGCACTCTGCCACCTTGTGGTTGAAGCCAACACACCAGTGGCACGCGTACGTTCGCACAAGGGCCCTGCATCGGTATGAGAACCACTTGATGTAGATCCGCCCACCTTCCAGCAGATCCAGCACCTTGGGTTTGCACTCCAACGTGACACTTACCGTTGCTCCGTCGGCAACCGTCCAAGGCTTGGTGTCCAGGTGGACTGCCTTGCGGAACTCCGCCTCCGGGATGTGTTCACGGAGGTTGTTGGCGTACAACTCCGCCATAAACTCCTCCGAAGCGATCTGAGTAGCAACATCCTGGACTACCAGTTTGGGCCGTTGCGCAGCGTTCGGCTTGACCTCGAGGCCAATCTCGCCGAACTTCTTGCTGGCTACGACCCTCTTGATCTCACCTGACGAGGGGGTGCGAATAATGGCAGCGCCACGCGCAAGCCCTCTCACCTCGTGCAGGCGAACTCCCAGCGAAGGAGCAATCTCCCGACGCACCTTTTCGGCAACCTCTTTACCCGAAAGTTTCGGGTCCTTGCTCATCACCACGGCCGACCAAGTATCGCGTGGTTTTCGCGGCGGGGTGCCGGCAGGCTGGGATATGCGGATGCATACCCAACGGGTGGCTGTGAGACCACGATCCCGTTATACCGGCTGATGCATCTCATCAGCGCCGTAGCCTGCTGGGTTCTCATAAGCGACTCCACCACCAGGGAAACGAACGTCTCCTTGATGCTGGCCGCTTCCTCCATAACGCCGTCAGCTCCATTCTTGATGACACACTCAAGACTGCGCATCGAGACGGCAGATCGCTCCGGGACGGCAGCGGGGGCACCAGCGGCGGCTGCCTCAGCAGCATCAGCAACAACTCCAACAGCGGCGGGGGCAGCGAAGGTATCGGCGGAGGCATCAGCAGCAGAGGCAACTGGGATCACCGGCGTCTCCAGAGAGGAGAGCGCCAACTCCTCCAGTACCCCGACTGGCTCCGGTCTGTCCGCTCCAGTAGCGGCCAATAACTTGGCCTGCGTTGGCGCCGAGAGGCTCGTCGCCTTAGACTTGCGTCCTCGACGGCGTCCCCGTGCAGCACCAATCGCACTACTTGCGCGACTGCTTGCCCGGCTGCTTGCGGAGAGCTCGCTCTCCGACAATGCGCTCATAGCGCTCATGGCGCTCATGTCGCCCTCTAATTGGGCAAGTGCCGCCGCCTGGTGGAGATGAGCTGAAATGGGGGCCCAAAAATATGCAACAGAAAATATGCAAAAAGTCAGCCCAAAAGTATGCTCCAAGTGTTTACTGAAGCGCGCGCAAAAGCACGCACCAAAGCTTGCACAAGAAAGCACACTCCCAAAGCTCGCGTAAACTCAGCAAAAGCACGGGGCGAAAAGCACCCTCAAAGCTCTCTCTCAAGCTCTCTCTTGAGTACTCTCACACACCTTCGCACTAAAGCTCACACCAGAAGACTCACCAAGCTTTTTCTGTGGAAAATTTCCGAGGCATTCGGCTATTTTTTTTTTTTTTTGTTCGCTGAGGATGGACACTCCCATGAATATCCCGCCTTTACGTATCTTTATACGTAAAGGCGGGATATTCATTATTTCGATATATTAGTATAACTTTGTTGGTATTTGTTATCGATCCCAATTATACGCATATACGCATGCACGATTCATCCCGAGACAAGTCCCGGGACGCCTACGTACTAAAACCACCTCCTTTATTTAGCGAATTTTATGCCGATTTTGATGTTATGCTTCGGCAGCAAGCTTAATTTCGGAACCCGTGCATTGGCTAAATCCAATCGCGAGTGTACCCCGACAGATACATGAACTGTCGCCAGCTCCAGAGACCACCACTGATTACCCGGACACTGATGATATTGCAATCACCAGAGCTGAGGAGGTCTGAAGCGATCAACCGTTTTACTGATTGACCACTCCATATTCCCCTCCAGTTCGCAGTGGCGGAATGGAACTCGATGTCAAAGGCACCGAAAAATCTCCGCAAATTCGTATGTCCGGTGTATCGTATTTCCCGAGAGAAAGTCCGTCAGTCACAATCTGAGTGTCAATCACATAAATGCGATTTTGTCGGATAGCCACGAGGTCAGGTTTATTCAGTCCGGTTTCGCCCTGCAGACTTGGTTCAACATGAACGACGTAGCCTCTTCGCTCAAGTCCCCGCTTGAGAAAATTTACTACGCCGTTGTGCCGAGCTATCCTCCTCCCGTGAGTTCTATAGCATTGCTGCAAGATGTGATTTGTTGTTTTGGGAGCATCACATCCTGCACGACACCGTCTCCCCAATTCGTGCCTTCCCCTCGTAGTACGAGACTTTGAGGGTAGGGCATTTATCCGCAGTTTGATACCTTTAGTATATTCCTTTCCTGTTAGCAAACGCGTGGGCTGACTAACCCACCCGTGTTGCGGAGCAAAACGCTCTGCTTCACGGAGCCCGCAACCATCAACAGACATGTGCAATCTATTTGCCAAGTACGAATCTACCTGCGAACGGGTTAACAGTTCTTCACTTCCAGCCTGAAGCCTATCCCGGGCCCTCTGAGAGCTGGCTACCTCGGATCGCTCGAGGTGAGGCCATTTTAAGTTGCTCAATCGCTTTAGTCGAAGCATTGGTGGTGTCCATCTTAAAGATGGTAACCCGAGACCCCCACTTTTGTGGGGGGCATGGAAGAAAGAAACTGGTACGTCCACCGGAAGCCTCAACCACTTCCGTGCGGTATATCGAACCAATTTGTCAAATTTCTTCAGTACGCCTATCGTCACACTCCCAAGGGTCAGCTTCTGATAGAGTTGTGGGAAAAGGACGGTCCGAAGGGCAAATAACTTCTGCTGAGGTTTCAGGGGGGCCCGAGTCAATCTCAACAGCTTTGGACCGAGGTCCTCTGCTGGATCGTACCGGGCCCGCCCCTCCGCAGTGAATTTAATCCCTAAGTACTTCCACTTGTCAGTACGCTTCAATGAAGGACACTCGCGCCCGCCAATCAAAAAGCTTCGCCGTTCGACGACGGTACACTTCTGTTTGGCTTGCCCCTTAATTTTTTTTTTTTTTTTTTTTTCCTTATTTACTCCTCCTGGGAGCTTAGGGCTTCTACAAGGGCTTTCCACCGGACTCTATTTGGTGCTGTTTGCTTTGCTGTGTCCCATGTAATTCTTCCTAAGGACAGTTCGCGGAGTGCTGTACGGCGCCAGGTCATCTTGGGGCGTCCCACTCTTCTACTTCCCTGTGGGTTCCATTCTAGCGCCATCCTGACGATACTTCCTGGTTCCTTTCTGAGTGCGTGGCCAATCCACTTCCATTTTCTTTTCTTTAACTGTTGGTGGATTGGGACCTCACCTGTGCAGTGCCACAAGTCTTCATTGGATATTCTGGTAGGCCAGAATATACCACATATTATTCTTAGGCACTTATTGATGAATGATTGTATTTTCATCAGCATTCTTTGTGTGGTCAGCCACGTCTCCGATCCGTACAGTAGTATGGATTTAACACACGAGTTGAAGATGCGTAGCTTTGTTTTTCTATTCATTTGCTGGTTTCTCCATACTCGGTGTAGTCTTCCAAATGCAGATCTTGCTTTGCTCAGTCGACTGTCTACATCTCTTTCCACTCCACCATTGGCTGCTATGACACATCCCAGGTAGTTAAAACTGTCGACGAAATCGATAGTTTTTCCTCCAATGGTTATGTTGCTTTGGCTGGAATTATTGATGCGCATCGCCTTTGTTTTTGATGCGTTGATTGTTAGTCCGACTGAGTTGGCTCGGGTCTCGAGGTCATTTGCTTTAGCTTGGATATCTTCGAATTTATGAGCGAGAAGGCAGATGTCATCCGCGTAGTCCAGATCTTCAAGCTGTCGGGTGAAGCTCCATGTGATTCCGCGCCTGGGTCTGCATACTTCTCTCATAGTTTCGTCGATTACCAAATTGAACAGAAGTGGTGATAGGGGGCATCCTTGCTTTACTCCAGTGTTTGTCTGAAAGGGTGCACTTATTTTTCCGTTGTGCAGTACGGCCAGATCCGCATCACCGTACATAGCTTTTATTATGCTGATGATCTTCACTGGCACTCCCTTCCTTGCAAGTGCTCGCCATATCGCTGCTCTGTCTATTGAATCGAATGCCTTTTGGAAGTCGATGAACAGGAGATACAAGGGTGATCGCCATTCCACAGCTTGTTCGGTAATTGCGCGTAGTGTGTTTGCCTGATCTACGCAACTCCTGTGTGGTCTGAATCCTCCTTGCTCATCTCGCAGTGTTGTCTCGATTTTTTCCTGAAGACGTTCGTTTAATAGGGTGGCAAGTATTTTGTAGCTTGTGTTCAACAGGGTAATTCCTCGCCAATTGTTGCAGTCACTGAGGTCTCCTTTCTTCGGTAGCTTGACGATGATTCCTTTTTTCCAGGATGCTGGGATTCGCTCACTTTCCCATATGTTGGTGAAATGTGGATGCAATGTTTCGGCCATTAGTTGCGAGTCTATCTGGAGAAGCTCGGCCGGTATGCCGTCATCTCCAGCCGCCTTGTTGTTCTTAAGTTTCCTGATTGCTTCCTTGATTTCTCTAACTGATGGTGCGGTGGGTGATATCCTGATGTTATTGCTTGACATGCCACTTAAGGAGTCTTCTTGTATGCTGCTTGGTTGTTCTGTGCAGCTGATCTCCATGAAGTGTTGTCGCCATCTTTGGATTTGTGCCTCCTCTTCTGTAAGGAGTTTTCCGGTTGAATCTCGCACTGGATGGGTTTGCCTTTGACATTTTCCGGATAGTTTTCCAATTATCTGGTACAGTGCACGCATATTGTTTGCGTTTGCTGCGTTTTCTGCGTTTTCAGCAAGCCTGTCCAGTAATTTCCTCTTATCATTTCTAGCAGATTTTTTCACCAACTTGCATAGCTCGTTATATTCACCTCGAACTCTGCAGTCGTGATCCGCTCTAGATTTGAGGCTGTTCCGTCTGTTGATAAGGTCCCATGTGTGTGTCGATATCCAATCCACTTGTCTGCGTTGTCGGGTGCCAAGCACCTCCTCCGCTGTGCTTCTCAGTATTCTGCATGTCAACTCCCATGAGTGCTCCTCCTGCTGCGGCCCTAGTTGCTCACGTAGCGTTGTTGCCATTCTGGTAGATAGAGTGGAGTCGCCAAGTCGATGTAGGTTAAGAGGAGGCGGTCTTCTTGTGTTCCTGGTGCCAGTGTTGTGGTTTCGTCTGAGCTTGATGATGAGCTCCCCGACTACCAACTCGTGGTCACTGTCGATTGACGCGCCTCTCCTATTTCTTACATCCATTAGTGAGCGTCTCCATTTCTTACTTATGCAGATGTGGTCAATTTGGTTGCGTGTATGCCCATTTGGAGATGTCCATGTGTATTTATGGACTTCCTTGTGTGGAAATACAGTGCCGCCAATGACCAGTTGGAATGTTTGGCACAAGTCGATAAGTCTATCACCGTTGTTGCTGCGTGAGCCAACACCGTGTTTTCCCATTATTGTTTCTAGTCCATTGTTGTTGGGGCCAATTTTTGCGTTGAAGTCTCCCATGAGTATTTTGACGTCTCCTCTTCCAATCCTGGTTAGTGAAGATGTGAGGGCGTTGTAGAAGTCATCTTTGATGTCATCGCTGGCGTCTTCTGTTGGGGCATAGCACTGTACGATGGTGATGTGCCTAGCATTGCATCGGAATCTGGCACTGATGATTCTGTCGGATATTGGGCTCCAGGAGATTAGTGTCTGCTTGAACTGTTTGGACACGTAAAATCCTACTCCATTCCTGCCACCATCATTGCTCCCGCTGTGCATCACTAGGTTGCCAGTTGGTGTTGTTGTTGTCCCATTCCCTCTCCATCTCATTTCACTGATGCCTGCAATTGCGATCTGCATTTTCTCCATTTCTCCTTCAAACTGCGCCAGTCTGGTTGGTTCCATTAAGGTCCTCACGTTCCATTGTCCAATTCGTGTCCGTTTCATAATGCGAATGGTCGTCATCGGGTTGGGGGGGTGGTTATTTTCTTCATTTCTTGTATTTGTTTCTGTAATCATTTATTTTCAGTCGATCCGGTGATTAGCCGGGTGCGACCTATCCCAGAGATGGGGCTGCCATCTGACGACGTCCGGGAATGCCGTCTTTCCAACATGGTATGTGTAATGGGACCAGAAAAATTCCATTAAACATATTATGCCGAAAGATAAGCAGGTCATGAAAAGTTTCCATGAGTGGGGCTCGAACCCACGACCCCACGCTTAGCGAGCAGTTACACTACCCACTAGGCTACGGGGCCCCCAATACTGACCGTGAAACATTTATCAGTATTAAGGGTGAGACCCACCGAGGAAAGAAAACAAACGGTGGTGTCCAACAATTTTTGAAGAAAGTCACAGTTACTCCCGCCGTTGACCCGCGCTTACTTGAATTTCTTCACTTTGACATTCAGAGCACTGGGCAGAAATGTTTAATTAATAATCGTTATAATTAATAAGAACTAATTGGTTTGACCCAACTAGTATTCTTAAAAATTTTAGCAAGAAAGTTCCACAATTGGATACGTAACTAACTATCCGGGGAAACAAGTTACAACCATAATGATCGAAACTCTATTTACCCAGAACGAGCACATAAACCATATTATTGTTTCCCAATCAAGCCCGACTATCTCAATCTTCAGAGCCAATCCTTATCCCGAAGTTACGGATCTAATTTGCCGACTTCGCTTACCTACATTATTCTATCGACTAGAGACTCTTCACCTTGGAGACCAGCTGCGGATATTGGTCCGAGGAGAAAATATCGACACAACAGTATATGTCATGCTCTTCTAGCCCATCTACCATATCTCTCTGCGAAAGACTTCCATGGTAGTACGACTATAAAACAGAAAAGAAAACTCTTCCGATATCTCTCGACGGCTTCTTTATGGTCGTTCCTGTTGCCAGGATGAGCACGAGGCCCATATTTAATAACAAACGGATACTCAAAAGGTTACGGCATTGGAACCGTATTCCCTTTCGTTCAAAATTATTCAAGTATATAATTTTTACATATAGTAAATTTTATTTTTACTTGAAAATTTTCGGCTTTCGCCTTGAACTTAGGACCGACTAACTCGTGATCAACCACTGTTCACACGAAACCCTTCTCCACTTCAGTCCTCCAAGGTCTCATTCGATTATTTGCTACTACCACCAAGATCTGTACCAATAGCAGCTCCATGCAGGCTTACGCCAAACACTTCTACGCATACCATTGTACCTTCCTACTCACTAAAGTTTCAAAATTTATATTACAAGTAATATAAATCATCTACGTTAGCGGTAATGTATAGGTATACAACTTAAGCGCCATCCATTTTAAGGGCTAGTTGCTTCGGCAGGTGAGTTGTTACACACTCCTTAGCGGATTTCGACTTCCATGATCACCGTCCTGCTGTTTTAAGCAACCAACGCCTTTCATGGTTTCTGCATGAGTTGTTAATTTGGGCACCGTAACATTACGTTTGGTTCATCCCACAGCGCCAGTTCTGCTTATCAAAAGTGGCCCACTGGGCACAATATATCATAACCTTAAACTTCATATCAAGAAAGTTTCGACCCTAAGGCCTCTAATCATTCGCTTTACCAGATAAGATTATTTTAAATAACATTAAAATGCACCAGCTATCCTGAGGGAAACTTCGGAAGGAACCAGCTACTAGATGGTTCGATTGGTCTTTCGCCCCTATACTCAATTCTGACAATCGATTTGCACGTCAGAACTGTTTCGGTCTTCCATCAGGGTTTCCCCTGACTTCAACCTGATCAAGTATAGTTCACCATCTTTCGGGTCACAGCATATCTGCTCAAGGTACGTTCCAGTTAGAGGCATAAATAATATAAATATTATTATACATAACTATATAGAACGCCCCGGGATTGTGTTAATTAGCTATAAAATAGTTAAAAAACTAATCCCATTATTAGTCAAGTTAATTACGCTATTAGGTTTATATCCCAATAACTTGCACATATGTTAGACTCCTTGGTCCGTGTTTCAAGACGGGTCCCGAAGGTATCCTGAATCTTTCGCATTGTTAATCATACAAGTGCTTATAATAAACACAAAAATCAATGATAATTATGCCATTATATAATTCCGAAAAATTAACGCACTGTATTCTTATTAGTCTATCAACACTTTATCAAATTAATGACATTTATTCTATGTTAAAACGCAAGCATAATAATTTGAATAAACTACAAGCCATATTTTATGATAAATTTAATATGTTAATAGATTACAATATCCTTATATGGAAAAAATGCACATTATTTGTATAATATTGTTTAAATATTATAACTTTAATGATGAATTTTCCATAACGGATATTCAGGTTCATCGGGCTTAACCTCTAAGCAGTTTCACGTACTATTTAACTCTCTATTCAGAGTTCTGTAGTATGCATGGGTCATTATAGAAAGCATCCACTGTAGCAATGCAATATTGTGCTACAGTATTGTTATATAATCATAATGCCCCGGCCAAATAGCCAGCTATATACATATGCCTTAAAGCCTCACTCCTGGGAAGTGCATTGGTCAGTAAATTCCCATGAGTTGACAACGCATACAAATGAGCCATGCATACTTACACCCTTACGCTCGGGCTGCTACCAGCCTTATATACGAGCATAGAAATATATATATATATGAATATAGCCGCGACTGATCGCTGCCGAGCTTTTGTAGGCAGCGCAGCCGCGAGCAACAGATTATCAAATCACTCTGGATTTGACTTTTAAAGAATAAAGTCTACATTAACAAAACACTAAGAAAACACAATAAAGATTATAAATTAAATAAAACTACATGGTTTAAATCAAACAACATGGCGACCGTGAAGGTTCAAAGAACCTGAGGATAATGAAGAACAACAACAACAACAACAAGTAGCAAGCAAATAATCAACATCCTAATGCAGCCACCAACACCTGCGGATAATAGAACCAGAGGATAATAAACCAACAACAACAACTACAACAGCAGCAAGCAAAATAGAAGTCATGAAAACCTGTCACTACGCAAGACGACAAAAAAAAAAAAAAAAAGATGATGTTCCAACCAACGGAGAACAAAATAACTGAGTGAGCTGTGTGCAAATAATGGGAAAACGCGGAGGTGTAAAAAATAAGGTGAATAAAAGAATAGCACACATTAAATGGCTATTATTTTCTAAAACACCGCCTCCCGCGTGGCTGATGCATTTGCTGCTCATCTTAAAGAAGTCTTCAAACCTTTCGGCTTGTGCTCGGAGGAGGATAGAGCGGAAACGGACAATGTACTGGCCCAACCGCATACGGACTTCAGCCAGCTGGAGCCTGTCTCGGAAGAGGAGGTCAAGGAGGAAGTCTCAGGCCTCAACCCCAAAAAATCTCCGGGTGCAGACGGGATTGAGGCACTCGCTGTCATCTCCCACCTTCAGGCATAAGGAGACTCATTAGGATATACAATGCGTGCCTAGAGAGTGGACACTTCCCCACTTGATGGAAACAGGCGGAGGTCATCCTGATCCCCAAGCCTGGAAAACCAGAATTTGATCTCGCCTCTTACAGGCCAATTAGTCTGCTCTCGGTTATCTCCAAAATTCTAGAGAGGTTGTTTCTGCGAAGATTGCAGTCAGTCTTGGACGAGGCCGAAGTGATCCCAGATCACCAATTCGGATTTAGGCGCTCCCACTCCACCCCCGAGCAATGCCACAGGATCGTGGCAAAAATCCTGGACTGCCTGGAAGAAAAACAATACTGCTGTGCTGTCTTCCTGGATGTCAGGCAGGCGTTTGACAGGGTCTGGCACCCTGGACTGAGAGAGAAGCTCAAGAGGAACCTGCCACAAAAACATTATGAGTTCCTCAATTCATATTTGGCAGGCAGGAGGTTTAGGGTGAGAAGTGGTGATGCGAGATCCAAATACAGGCCCATCGAGGCTGGAGTTCCGCAGGGCAGTGTACTTGGCCCCATACTCTACACCTTGTACACAGCCGACATGCCTGTTGCTGCAGAGGAGAGTCTTCTAGCCGCAACATACGCAGACGACACTGCTTTTTTGGCCTCTGCAACCTCGCCAGAGGAGGCTTCTGCATGTCTTCAACGTCAGATGGAAATTCTTGACCCGTGGCTTCAAAGTGGAACATTGCTGTTAACCACGAAAAGTCGGTCCAAGCGACGTTTACCCTGAGGAGAGGCGATTGTCCTGGAGTCAGTCTCGGTGGCACACTAATTCCAGCTAACCCTACACCCAAGTATCTGGATATGACCCTAGACAGGAGGCTCACCTGGAGAACCCACTTGCTGCGAAAACGAAAGCAACTTCAGGACAAGCTGCGACAGCTTTACTGGCTGATTGGACGGAGGTCCAATCAGGGTCCAACTACTGGTCTACAAGTCCATAGTGAAGCCAGTTTGGACCCACGGCATTCAGTTATGGGGAACGGCGAGTCCAAGTAATAGAAAGATCATCCAGCTGGCGCAGAACAGGGCACTCAGGACGTTGTCTGGAGCCCACTCTTACCACGATAACGTGACCGTCCACGCCCAGCTAGGCGTCCCATGGGTCAGCGAAGAAGTCCGGAGATTCGCCACCAGATATGTCGATAGGCTGGATCGACATCCCAACCCACAGGCATCAATTTGTTGGATAACAGCACCACTTTGTGTTCTTTGTGTCAAGGAACAATTGTAAAATTTAATTATTGTCTATAACTGTGGACAGATTTTAAATAAAACTATTGATTGATTAAAAAAAAAAAAATGTATATACCTTTTTGACTACGCTTTCGTAAAATGTGGTATTTTTTATACTACGGACACATATCCATATTTTAATATTTTTATATCCATATAAAAATATTTTAATATTTAATATTTGATGAATATTATAGGCCTATCTAAACCTCTTCCGATCTATGGGATCACGGCACCCGGTTGTATAACGCAACTCCACGTCGAGCCAGAGGCTCTACCCGCATTTGGGTGTTAAACCACAACCACCACGTAGCTCCCTAAGGGGCCTCAACCATAGCCAGGACGGAACAAGTTCCGAGGGCTCTGGCTCCCGTGGTACCAGAAATTATCACAGCCTCCGGTCAGGCGCCGTGCCAACAAGGACACTACCGATTTTGACTCCAGAAAAGTCACGGGTCGGTGGCCCTGGATAGTGCATAGCTGCTGGGAATAGACTATGAAGTGGCCGAAGCCAAGTCATAAGATGGTACAGTTTTATCCACCATGTTCATGGACATGGCTTTCTCACTGTTCGGAGGCGAGGACTATTCCTTCCTCTTCCGCAAACCGCGGCAATCGCTGCTGGTCAGTGACCAGACCGCTCGAAGACGGCCAGCTATGTTCCCAACAACCCCTAAGGGCTTGTGACAAGGCGGATTTGGAGCACCATCTCCGTGAATCCTCATCACCCGTGGTACCAGAAAAATCCTCTGGTCAGGTTCGTGCAACTCAACGAAGCACTCATAGTTTGGCTACCATGAAGCTCGGGGACTGGTAACCCCGGTAATCAAAGCGAGTTAATGACTCACACTTACTAGGAATTCCAAGTTCATGTGAATCAATCTGTCTTACACACTTATGTTAGGACCTGGTAAGTTTTCCCGTGTTGAGTCAAATTCAGCCGCAGGCTCCACTCCTGGTGGTGCCCTTCCGTCAATTTCTTTAAGTTTCAGCTTTGCAACCATACTTCCCCCGGAGCCCAAAAGCTTTGGTTTCCCGGGAAGCGACTGAGAGAGCCATAAAAGTAGCTACACCCAATTGCTAGCTGGCATCGTTTATGGTTAGAACTAGTTCTTGATTAATGAAAACATCTTTGGCAAATGCTTTCGCTTAAGTTAGTCTTACGATGGTCCAAGAATTTCACCTCTCGCGTCGTAATACTAATGCCCCCAAACTGCTTCTATTAATCATTACCTCTTGATCTGAAAACCAATGAAAGCAGAACAGAGGGCTTATTTCATTATCCCATGCACAGAATATTCAGGCATTTGAAGCCTGCTTTAAGCACTCTAATTTGTTCAAAGTAATTGTACCGGCCCACAATAACACTCGTTTAAAAGCACTAATGCAGGTTTTTAAATAGGAGGAACATATGAAAAAATACAAGTATTTAAACATATATAAGAACTCCACCGGTAATACGCTTACATATGTACATAAAGGTATAGTACTAACTACAATTGTATGTTGTACTACCCGTATGAAGCACAAGTTCAACTACGAACGTTTTAACCGCAACAACTTTAATATACGCTATTGGAGCTGGAATTACCGCGGCTGCTGGCACCAGACTTGCCCTCCAATTGGTCCTTGTTAAAGGATTTAAAGTGTACTCATTCCAAATACAGGGCTTCGGATATGAGTCCTGTATTGTTATTTTTCGTCACTACCTCCCCGAGCTGGGAGTGGGTAATTTACGCGCCTGCTGCCTTCCTTAGATGTGGTAGCCGTTTCTCAGGCTCCCTCTCCGGAATCGAACCCTGATTCCCCGTTACCCGTTGCAACCATGGTAGTCCTAGATACTACCATCAAAAGTTGATAGGGCAGACATTTGAAAGATCTGTCGTCGGTACAAGACCATACGATCTGCATGTTATCTAGAGTTCAACCAATATAACGATCTTGCGATCGCTTGGTTTTAGCCTAATAAAAGCACATGTCCCATAAGGTTCATGTTTTAATTGCATGTATTAGCTCTAGAATTACCACAGTTATCCAAGTAACTGTTAACGATCTAAGGAACCATAACTGATATAATGAGCCTTTTGCGGTTTCACTTTTAATGCGTGTGTACTTAGACATGCATGGCTTAATCTTTGAGACAAGCATATAACTACTGGCAGGATCAACCAGAATAATGTTTATTTCTTGATATATTATTTTCATTTTGATATTTAGAAAATAAATATTGCAAATATTTGTATATATTATATTAATAACGAATTTGGCCAATTATTAAATGGCATTCAATATTCGTTCTTTATAAAATAAATATATATATTTATCCCCATTATATATATATTTTAATTTTGGCTTTCTTAAACTCGGCTGGGACGTGCTACCGGTTTTTTCTTTTGTTTATTAAAAACATTTTGTGGTCTTTTTACATTGTATATTTTGCTACTCTATTGTTTTTAGCCTTTATTTAATATATAACATATTATGCACATATTTAATTCTAAAATATCTTTTTATATTCACATACAACAATTTGTATATATTCACATATATATATTTGTTTAATATTATAATAATATTATAACAATTGTATTTTGATAATAAATTTAAAATTTAATTTCTTTGTAAATTAGTTTAGTTTTATATGATATAAAACTAAGCACTTACATGCTCAAAAGTTTTAATATTTTAATATATATTTTGTTTAATATGTATGCATATAATAATAATAATAATAATAATAATATCATCATCATATACACATATGAAAATTAAATTAAATAAAATTTAATATAATTTCATATAGAGGCTAGGAAAGAAAAAGTAACTTTTTACTAACCTAGCTCCAGAGGTTAACGATAATATTTGGAAACTTGTCAAATTAATGAAATATTAATATAACACTTACNTATATAGGCAGACCGACACCACCTACCATATATACCTTTTTGACTACGCTTTCGTAAAGTGTGGTATTTATATATCTTCTCCCCCTCACTTAAAAGCATTCATTTTGGTATTTTAAATATATCCAAATAAATTTTTATATTAATATTATATAGGCAGGCCGACACCACATCATCTTTTCAGAAAAATCTCATCTTTTCGTGGAAATTAATTGAAGAAAAAACAATTTTCTGTGAAATTGCTGCCGAAAGAGACGGAATTTAGTGCCCCCGTGTGGGAAACTAAAAACTAAAAGTGCAACTAAAAATTTAGTGACAGTGACACTTATATTTCGATATTATCCAAGTGCGTGAATATTTTCATATTTTCTTGGAAATCAACCGAGACAAAAAATTTAATAACAATATTCTGTGAAATTGCTGCCGGCAGAGGCGGAAATTTGTGCCCCCGTGTGGAAATCTAAAAAACTAAAACTAAGTGACAGTGACATTCTAATTTCCACGGGAAAACTCGTTTTCCTATGTGTGAGCATCCCAACGTGCGTGAAAAATTTTCGTGGAATTCTGTTTTCCAAGAACTCAAGCTAGCGAACTCGAACTCGGAGGTTCGCACCAACCGACGTTTCGAACAAATTCGGTTCGAAGCAAATCGGCGCATCGAACAAATTCGGTTCGAACCAACTCGCGTCTCGAACAAATTCGGTTCGAACCAACTCGCGTCTCGAACATATTCGGCTCGAAACAACCAGCGTATCGAACTTATTCGGCTCGAACCAACCAGCGTTTCAAACGCATTTGGTTCGAATGAACCGGTTCTAGAACATTCTCGGTTTAATCAGCGGAGTGTCAAACATATTAAGTTCGAAACCGAATTCAGACTAAAATTCGTGCCAGCTCGAACCCCAACCGACGCGCGGCCATGGCTACACCTAACAGCCGCCCGCCGTCCCCCGACCAACAAGAACAATCACGATGGCAACCGGCCAGCCCACCGCGGAAGCGTGCCCCTCCCCGGAAAAAGACCAACGCATCAGCCATCGAAGTGACCAGCTCGGACAGTGAACCGGGTGAATTAAAAGAAAAACGGCAAAAAAACGCAACATTAACAAAAGCCCCGACAAGCCCAGTACCAGCGCTGCTGCCCGTGCCAGGTTGGAAAAAATTAATAAAACGACCAATCTTGAGAAGAATTATTTTGCGGCCCTATCGACTGACGACGACACCGATAGCGAGGACGACGGAATCACCGACAGCGACATGGAGGTTGACGGTATGAAGAAAATAGATGACAAGAAGACCAAGCGAGCTGCGAAAAAAACGGCAAAAATCATCAAGCCGCCCCCAATTTTTATCCCGGACGTATCCAGCATCAAGGGCCTCTCCAAAGACATTTCCTGCGTTCTAGGCGAGGATGTTGAAGTGACCTACAAGGCAAGCGCAAACAACACTATTCGCGTCATGACTCCAGACAAGGGTGCTTATTCAACTCTGAAAAAGTTCCTGAGCGAAAAAAAGTTTTGGTTCCACACATTCCAGCCCCGAGACGAGCGCGCTTATCGGATCGTCGTTAAAAGAGGGTTTTAGCCGCCACGGACACAAAGTCAGGGATATACATAATCCCATGCAAAAAGGTACGAAGAAGCCACTAAATATTTTCTTTATTAACCTCGAGCCAGCCGAAAACAACAAGGAAGTCAAGCGGCTTTCAAGTCAAGCGGCTATGCAGCACAAGTGCCTTTCAAGTCAAGCGGCAATGCAGCACGGTTACGGTTGAGCCACCAAAAAAATTCGACGATGTGCCCCAATGCCATCGTTGCCAGGGCTTCGGCCACACGAAGCGGTACTGCCATCTGGAGTACAGATAAGCACCCATCGTCCGAATGTACCAAAATCGCCAGTGAACCAGCTGTCTGCCTCCACTGCGACGGGCCACACGCGGGCTCTTACAAGGGCTGCCCAGCCTACAAAAAGGCAAAGAGCACGTTTGCCCCCAAGCAGACTGCCCCAAGAAGCCAGCAACATCAATTCAGCAAAATTAACCCCAACATCAGCTATGCTAGCGCAGCCAAAAGTGGAGCACCTCAATCCGACTCCAACCCCAATCCCGATCCCAGTCTTCCAGGTAATCCAATGGACGCCCTAATGGCTACGATGGAATCTATGTTTGAGCGCATGATGGAGAAAGTCATGAGCCAAATGGCCCAAATGATGGCCACCGTTTGCAAATCCTTATGCAAGCGGGATTAGATATAACCATATGGAATGCTAACGGCCTGGTAAAAAGTAGGCCAGAGGTCGAGCTGTATTGCAGGACCCACCAAGCAGACGTTCTCCTCATATCGGAAACGCATTTTACCAACAGATCCTACCTGACTATTAGAGGATACGACCTCATTGCCGCTAACCACCCGAATGGTAGAGGCCGCGAGGGCGCGGCCATCCTTATTCGCAGCTGCATCAAGTACGAAGCACATCCAGCCATATGCGAAGACTGGGTGAAATGTGCCCAAATTAAAATCTCCACTACCAACGGAGATATTACAATCGCTGCCGCATATTGCCCCCCCAAGCACAACATCCACGAACAGGAATTCGGCTTGCTCCTGGATTGCCTCGGCCCCAAATTCATAATCGGAGGGGACTTTAATGCTAAACACTCCTGGTGGGGCCCCGTATCAATTTTCACCCCAGCCTTGCTTAGGCCAGCCCGCAAAAAGCTGATATACAAGGCAACAGGCGTCGATAATTACCAGTCAAACCTCAACAACGTAACCGACCCCAGTCCGACACTTGACTCCCCGTTTGACATCGATACAGCTGTAGAAGAGTTAACCGCCCATATCCAGGCGGCAGCCTCTGAAGCAGCACCAAGGCCCCCCAACCGCCCAAGAGCCACTGACAGGGACATTCACTTTTGGAGCCCAGAGGTCGAAGTACTCAAACTTGAAAAGCGACGACTCCGGAGAGTGTGGATGCTCTCGAGGAATCCGCTGGACAAAACCGCCTTCAATAGAGCGACCAAATGTCTGTCAGAAACGCTGGCTAGACTGAGAAAGCAGGCCTTTGACGGGTTTGTCGAACAACTCGAGCCAGGCGACCCGCAACATAACTTATGGCGAGTCACCAAATGTATCAGACGGCCACTGAAAAGGATCCCACCCGTACAAAGAACCGACGGTAGCTGGTGCAGATCGGAAATGGACAGGGCAAACGCTTTCGCCGAACACCTCGAAGGTGTCTTTACGCCTTTCGATCGCTGCTCACCCGAGGATGCTGCTGAAACTGCCCGTCTGCTAGCCGAGCCTTCCAGGGACGCCGATCCGATACGACCAGTAACTGAGGAGGAAACAGCTGAGCTCATTACCATCATGAGCAACAACAAGGCCCCGGGCGATGATTGTATTAATGCAATTGCATTAAAAATGTTACCATCTCCAAGCATCCAGCTAATAACGAAGATCTACAATAGATGCTTGGAGATAGGTTACTTTCCGTCCACATGGAAACGTGCCCAAGTAACAATGATACCTAAGCCCGGGAAACCCGAAGCTAGCCTCTCATCGTATCGACCAATAAGTTTGCTACCAATGCTCTCCAAAATTCTGGAACGAGCGTTTTTGAGCAGAGCACTGCCAGTACTGGACGAGGCGGGACTGATCCCTGACCACCAGTTTGGCTTCAGGCGGCGACACGGTACCCCAGAGCAGTGCCATCGGGTCGTGCAGTACATTCTGGACGCTTTTGAAACCAGGAAGTTCTGCATGGCCGTCATGCTGGACGTGAAGCCGGCGTTCGACCGAGTCTGGCATTCCGGTCTATTATACAAATTAAAGACTGGCCTACCGCGACCATACTTCCAGTTCCTTAAATCTTTCTTGGAAGACCGTAAATTTTCGGTAAGATGCGGCGAGGCCATCTTCGGTCTAAGAGAAGTTCACGCTGGTGTTCCCCAAGGCAGCGTTCTTGGCCCGCTGATGTACAACGCTTACACGGCCGACCTCCCTGTTCTCCAGAGGCCTGACCTACTTGCAGCAACATATGCAGATGATACCGCTTTCCTCACCACCGCCGAGAGCGCCATGGGAGCAGCCGAAATCATGCAAACGCAGCTGGACATACTCAGCGACTGGCAAAAACGATGGAATATTGCAGTGAATAGCGAGAAGTCCACCGACACCACATTTTCTCTCCGCCCAGGCAACTGCCCTCCAGTTAACCTCAACGGCTCCCCAATCCCTCAGGTAGACAATCCCAAGTACCTGGGGTTCACCCTAGACCGAAGGCTCACCTGGAGGCCCCACCTAATAAAGAAGAGGAAGCAGGGAGATGAGAGACTTCGATCCTTCTACTGGCTAATGGGTAGAAGATCGAAGCTCAGAACCTCCTCAAAACTTCTCATCTACAAGGCCATAATACGCCCAATCTGGACGTATGGCATACAGCTCTGGGGCACAGCAAGCAAGACGAACGTACGTACCATTCAAACGTTCGAAAACAGAGCCCTTCGAATTGCCACTGGGGCCCACGTCTATCATGACAACCGAACCATCCACGAGGTTCTCAATTTTCCTTGGGTCAAGGACGAGATCCAAAGAAGCAGCGCACGATACATGCAGAGGCTCCATGACCACCCGAACCTATTGGCCATCTCCCTGCTGGACAACAGCGAGCAGCCCAGAAGACTTCAAAGGACGGACCCGCTGGACCTCCCCTGGATACCCTAACAATAATCTTAAGCTACCATAAGCTCAGCTAACTACTACTTCCCTAATTAAACGCTAAATATACATAGTTCACCAATATTAATTTGTAAAATTATCCATAAGCGAAGTTGAAGTTATAACATTTAATGGTTGTCCCTAACGGACAGTTTTAAATAAACGTTAACCTGCTATTACAAAAAAATATATTTACCTTTTTGACTACGCTTTCGTAAATTGTGGTATTTTTTATACTACGGATACATATCCATATTTTAATATTTTCATATCAATATAAAAATATTTTAATATTTAGTATTTGATGAATATTATTTCTATATTCATATAATTTCTTGATTTTCATATAAATAGCGAACTTATATCAATATTAGCTCATATCGATATAATAATGTTTAATATATTTAATATAATATATTTCATATATTATATAGGTAGACTGACACCACCTACCATATATACCTTTTTAGTCACGATCCAGATTCCGTAGCGAACAGACGTGCCTTCCGTGCGCTCCGTATAAAAATTCGTTTCCGGCCGAAATACGCGTTGTAGAAATTCTTGCTGTGTTGCATCGCGTGCGCGAGCTCCGGCTCCACCGAACAGACATATTTTTGTGGCAGTGACATTGACAATTCGCGGCTTAATCGCGTTTGTGTGACCAGAGGTCAAAGACTTGTAAATACCTCTTGAACAGACATAATCGGTTCGGGATATCGATATATCGATATATTTACCGGTTCGTTTTTTTTACCGTTTCAACCAAATATCGAATAAACTTTTAACCGGTTGAAACATGTCGGTATCGATAACTTGGTAGTTTGGCGCGAATTTCGAGACTCATTTTAAAACTCAAATTCGCGCCCAAGCCCAAGGATGGACTGGCAAGGATTGCCACGTTCATCTACTCAACCGAGAAATCGAGAAATCGAATTTTCTCATCGAGAAAAAGCGGTAGAATTGCCACTTCTGACTCCAGGGACTCCGGCGAGCCTGGGGAGATTAAAAGGAAGACAGCCAGGAAGAAGTCAGACGACGACAAACCCAGCACTAGCGCAGCAGCTCGAGCCAAGCTGGATGCGCTAAACAAGGCAGCTAAGCTAGGAGACAACTATTTCGCTCCCCTCTCTTCCGATGATGACAGCGACAGTGAAGAAGAAACTGTAGTAGGCTCCAGCGAGAGTGAGTTGGACGTCGACTGTGCCGGGCACAAATATAGGAAGGGCAAGCTTGCCGAAAAGGCGACGCCCAAGTCCTTCAAACCTCCGCCAATATTTATCCCTGACGTCACCAATATAGCAGCACTTATCTCTTCAATTGAGAGCAGTGTTGGAAAGGGGAAGGACTTCACATATAAAGCTGCTAGAGATAACCAGGTGAGGTCATGATGCCGGACAAGGAGTCGTACTCTGCCCTGAAGTCCCACCTTGATAGTGCTGGGAAAAGGTACTACACGTTCCAGCCCAAAGAAGACCGAGCCTATCGAGTGGTGGTGAAAGGTCTGCATCACACCACAGACATTGATGATATTAAGGAGGACTTCCGGCGACAAGAACACGTGGTCCGAGATGCGCACAATGCCGTGGGGCACATCTCCAAGACACCACTGTCAATTTTCTTTGTCAATTTGGAGCCGTCCAGCAACAACAAGGAGGTCTTCGATGTCAAGAGAGTCTGTCACTCTGTGGTCGCGGTCGAACCCCCACGCAAATTCCACGATGTGCCGCAGTGCTACCGGTGCCAAGGTTTTGGGCACAGTCAGCGATACTGCAAGTTGCAGCATGTGGTGTCAAATGTGGTGACCACCACAGCACGAGCGAGTGTAAGAAAAAACGAGAAGAAGCGGCAAAATGCGTGCACTGTCACGGGGCCCATCCGGCATCGTTCAAAGGATGCCCGGCTTATAAGAAAGCCAAGGTCAGCATGGCTCCTAAGGAACCACGCCCAGCTCAACCACGCCGCTTAGCGTACCCACCCCCTCAGCAATACCCAACAGTGGACACCTCAGCTAGAAGCTATGCTGATATAGCCAGAGGAGGAGCCCGGCCACAACATCAACAAACGACAGCACCCGAGATTCCGCAGACCGACCAGATGGCAGCATTCATGACAAGGGTAGAAAACCTGCTAGAAAGAGTTATGGACAAGATGTTTGAGCGAATGACTTCAATGATTAGTGCCATCCTCTCAAAAGTATGCAGCAAGTAGGCCTGCACATAGCCTTCTGGAATGCTAACGGACTTGTCCAAAACAGGCTTGAGGTGGAACATTTTATCCACACTCAATGCATCGATATACTGCTAATATCAGAAACTCATTTCACCCATAAGTCATACCTGCAATTGCACGGCTATGATGTCATACAAGCAGACCATCCTAGCGAAAGAGGACACGGAGGAGCGGCGATCATAATCAAGGCCAGTATCGACTACAGCGAGATTGCAACCCTCAAGGAAGAGTGGGTCCAGTGCGCCAGAATTGCGGTTTCCACTGCAATGGGAAAGCTCACCATCGCGTCGACCTATATTCCCCCAAAACAGAGAGTTTCCGAAGACCAGTTTGGCCTCCTTCTGGGCGACTTGGGTGACAAATTTATCCTCGCAGGCGACCTCAACGCCAAGCACCCATGGTGGGGCTCAAGGGCGAGTAACCCCAAAGGATCTGCGCTATTTAAATGCATCCAACGTAGAGCTTACAACTGCCACTCTACTGGAGAGCCTACCTATTGGCCCACTGACCCTCAGAAGCTGCCGGACCTACTCGACTTCGCTATATCCCATGGTATTCATCCAGACTCCATAGCCTGCTCGGCAAATGGAGACCTTTTTTCCGATCACAGCGCGGTGGAACTCCACATCAACACCCCTGTTGAGAAGAAAATCACCCGACACAGGATGATCAGAGCCAGCACCAACATCGAGAGCTACTCTGAGTGGATGGAGAACGCCCTAGAGAGCACACAGCCAGACCTAACCACGGGTGCTGGCATCGATCAGGCTGTTGTGTATCTGACGCAGGAGATGCACAACGCTGCCTTGATTGCTACCCCGAGGGCTCCATGCAACAACAAGAAATTGCAAAGGCACCTACACATGTGGTCGCCTGAAGTGGCTGCACTTCTCAATGAGAAGAGAAGGCGGAGAAGGATTTGGTTCCGAACCAGATACCCTACAGACAAAACAGCATTCAATCGCGCGGCCAAAAAGCTCAAGAGGCTGCTGCAGAGGTTGCGGACTTGCGCTTTCGAAGAGTATCTGCGGCAGGTCGAGCCTGGGGACCCCCATCACAACTTGTGGCAACTAACGCGCCATATAAAGCGTCCCAAACAAAGGGTGGCCCAGATAAGAAAATCTGACGGCGGATGGTGTCGCTCGGATCAGGAGAGAGCCGACGCATTTGCTGCTCACCTTGAGGCAGCTTTCAAGCCCTTTAAAATGTGCTCAGAGGAGGATATAGCTGAAACGGACTTTGCACTGGCCCAACCTCAAATGGACTTCAGCCAGCTGGAGCCTGTCTCGGAGGATGAGGTCAAGGAGGAGGTGGCAGGCCTCAACACCAAGAAATCTCCAGGTGATGACGGGATTGAGGCACTCGCTGTCAAGCTTCTCCCACCCTCAGGCATAAGGAGACTCACGAGTATTTATAACGCATGCCTAGAGAACGGACACTTCCCAACTAGCTGGAAACAGGCGGAAGTTATTCTGATCCCTAAGCCTGGAAAGCCCGAATTTGACCTTGCCTCTTACAGGCCAATCAGTTTGCTCTCGGCAATTTCCAAAGTCCTAGAGAGGTTGTTTCCGCTCCCACTTCACCCCCGAGCAATGCCACAGGATCGTGGCAATAATCCTGGACTGCCTGGAAGAAAAACAATACTGCTGTGCTGTCTTCCTGGATGTCAAGTAGGCGTTTGACAGGGTCTGGCACCCTGGACTTAGAGAGAAGCTCAAGAGGAACCTGCCAAAAAAGTACTACGAGTTTCTCAATTCTTACTTACTTTTTAGTAGAGTATGGACTCTACACCTTGTACACAGCCGACATGCCTGTTGCTGCAGAGGAGAGTCTTCTAGCCGCTACATATGCAGACGACACTGCTTTTTTGGCCTCTGCAACCTCGCCAGAGGAGGCTTCTGCATGTCTCCAACGCCAGCTTAATAATCTTGACCCGTGGCTTCAAAGGTGGAACATTGCTGTTAACCACGACAAGTCAGTCCAAACGACGTTCACCCTGAGGAGAGGCGACTGTCCTGGTGCAGGCTCGGTGGCACACTAATTCCAGCTAGCCCTACACCTAAATATCTGGGTATGACCTTAGACAGGAGGCTCACCTGGAGAACCCACTTGCTGCGAAAACGAAAGCAACTTCAGGACAAGCTGCGACAGCTTTACTGGCTAATTGGACGGAGGTCCAGACTGAAGCTAAGAGTTAAACTCCTGATATACAAGACCATTGTGAAGCCGGTTTGGACCTACGGTATCCAGCTTTAGGGGACGGCGAGCCCAAGCAACAGGAGGATCATCCAGCTCGCACAGAACAGGGCCCTATCCATCCACGCCCAGCTAGGTGTCCCATGGGTCAGCGAAGAAATCCGGAGATTCGCCACAAGATATGTTGATAGGCTGGATCGACATCCCAACCCCCAGGCCATCAATTTGTTGGACAACAGCACCACTTTGAGAAGGTTGAAGCGGACTCACCCTCTGGATCTCAGGCTGGAGGAGACTGGTTAGGGATGTTTTAATAATCAATTGGTGCCAGCTTTCGTAAAATGTGGCATTTAACCACTTACATAAACATTGTATCATTGTATCTCTGTATTCTTCGTGTCAAGGAACAATTGTAAAATTTAATTATTGTCTCTAACTGCGGACAGATTTTAAATATACCTACTGATCGATTAAAAAAAAAAATATATATATGTATACCTTTTTGACTACGCTTTCGTAAAATGTGGTATTTTTTATACTACGGACACATATCCATATTTTAATATTTTCATATCCATATAAAAATATTTTAATATTTTCATATCCATATAAAAATATTTTAATATTCGTTATTTCCAAATGTTTTTTTTTTGTTTTTTATTTTTAAAAAAAGTTTAGATAGGGACAGGTGTGTCTCGGATCTCTCCGATCTTTTTTAACGTGGCGTGTTGCACACTGAAGGGATTACAACCACGGCACTCGAATATACCTACGAGTAAGTATCTGTGAATCGGACAGAATACTTCCCCTTGGTGAGGAGCGAAGTGTATCTATCACCTCTACTGATCTATGGGTCACAGCGCCCGAGTTGTATAACGCAACTCCACGTCGAGTCCGAGGACTCTACCCGCGATTTGGGTATCAACCACAGCCACCACGATACTCCCACAAGGGGGCCTACCTCAAATGGTAGTGCTTGGACACTATCCAACCCGTGGTACCGAAGTTTGTGGGCTCGGTGACCCACCCCTTTAGCTCCGACAAGCTCGGATGGGGAACCTTGCCATATTAGTCGCTTCCTACGACAAGCTATGGGGAGCTGTGTCAGTATTCTACGCCGCTACCACACGGCGAGAAAAATGGGCTACTGCAAGCCCCTCCTCCTCCGAAACACCTCCTCAGCAAACTCCGTGAGTCTTCTGGTCCTGTCGCCGCTCTCCAAAATCCTTCCAAACGTCCAGGTTCCGCCAACGTGCTGCAAACGGAGTCCATCGAGGTCTCGCAAGTCTGCATAAAGGGGCCAAGCACATAAAATGTGTTCCCAGTCCTCATTAGGATCGCCACATGAGCATGCAGCGGTATCGCTAAGGGCTCTTCTATGCAGAAATGCATTGAACGACCCGTGCCCTGTCAACAAGAATCCCGCGCGCATGGAGAACCCGAAATCCGGATTCCGATAGACGAACCCTGCATCTGGGATGAACTTGTGAGTCACCCGACCAGGCGAATCACCATCATCCCATCTGCTCTGCCAGTCCAACAGAAGGCATTCATCTACCCGCGAGACTCGTTGTGTCCAGCTCAGACCTGAAAGGTCCTCGCCATAGAGCCAGTCTTCCCCCTCCAACGGGTATCCATGTTATCCAACCCCTAGCTTAAATAATCTAATGCAATATATAAACATAATTTTAAAAATCATAGAAGTCTCTGCTGGATGAGTCATATCCTGTTTGTCAATCTTTCCCATTCAAATCTGACACCAAGCAATTATCCCAGACTAAACATCCAGCGCTAGCTGTAATCATGTTTCCGAAACTTTTCCACGTTCTGAGCCAAAGTGGTAAACAAGTGATCGGCACGTCGCCGACAGTCCGAATTTGATATATCCTCCGATGTCATCAGTTTTCACCAATGAGTGAAATGTTGCGTCAGCCAATTGTCCGCTCTCTTAATGTCTCTTAGATATTGATCTATATTTACAATTAGTCCTTTTTGAGGTTTCTCTCTTAAGCCGAGGTTTGATGGTAAACCGATAAGATCAGCACAGGCAGTCTTGTTTTGACACAGTCTAGAATCGGGATCGCTCTAAGATCTAAGTAACATATATCGTGGAGTAATAAGTGGGCTTAGCGTTAAAAGTCGATTTAAGTGAAAGTTTATAAAAAATAAAAAATAAAATAAAAATTATTTTTTTAAAAGTAAACTTCGGAACATAATTTAATTGGCGCCCAACGTGGGGCCATGCTAAAAAAGGTGTTTCAAAAATAAAAAATTAATAAAATAAAAAAGTTAATTTAAACAGAAACATCGGCGTGGTCTTAAGAAAACACATAAGTTCCCAAAAAAATCGGTGAAAGTTAACCCACAAAAGACAACTCCCAAAAGATTCTATTAAACAAAAAAAAAAAACAAAAACTTTTTTTAAAAAAAATACATTAAAAAAAGAAAAACAAAAAAATTAAATGAAATAAAATTAAATATCCAAAATAACATTTCAAAAAATAATAAATATTGTTAACAAAAAAAACCAAGACAAAAAAACAGTGTTAAAATCACAAAAAGGCAATCAAAACCAAACCCAAACAAAACAGTGAAATAAATATCACAAAAAGACAAAAAACAAAGAAGTAAAAAAATAAATAAATAATAAATAAAATACAACACTAATAATAAGAAAGTGTTGAAAAAAGCAACAAATTGTAAAAATCGCAAGAAAAGTGAAAAAATATAACAAAAAATAAAAAAATCTTGAAATAATATCCATCGAAGGAAGAGGTAGCGGTCTAGGTAGTAGCAGTAGCATAACGATGGAATTAATAAACAGGCTAATTAATGTACAATTGAACGATTTAAATGCAAAGGTGGATGATTTAACCTCGAAGTTAGAAAATAAAAGCAATTCTGTAGAAGATTACAAGATTCAGATAATTGACCCGAACATTACCTGTGAAACAACTTTGGAGGTGATAAAAGCACTTCCTAAATTTTACGGAGAGCAAACCCAATATGTAGGCTGGCGAGAGGCAGCAGAAACAGCAATGGGGTTATACAAAATAAACAGTGAGCAATATTTTATAGCATTAACAATATTAAGAAATAAAATCATGGGAACAGCTCATGATGCGCTAACTAACCATGGTACGGTGTTGAATTTTAACGCCATATTGTCTAGACTGGATTTTATCTACAATGATAGAAGACCAATCCACGTACTAGAAGCAGAATTGAGCATCTTAAGACAAGGAAAATTGTCAGTAACAGAATTCTATAATGAGGTCAATAAAAAAATGACTTTATTAATAAATAAAACCATTATGACTTATGGTAAGGAGAGTGAAATCACAAAAGAAACAAACAAAATAATTTGAAATAATGCATTAAGAATCTTTATCTCAGGTTTGAATGGATCAATCTCAGAAACCCTATTCTCATTAAACCCAACTGATCTTCCCAATGCCTTAGCAAAAGTTCAAGAGCTCGAGTCAAACAATTTCAGAGCTCAATTCGCTAATAGATATTATGGCTTTCAAACTGAAACAAATAAACAAGCCAATTTCTTGAGGTTCAATCCAGCCCAGCAAAAACCAAATTATAATAAACCACGGGCAGGGTATCAATGGGCAAACCATCAAAACCAAAATTGGCCTCAGCGTAATAATCATGATAATAATAATTTCCAAAGACAAAATTTCCAAGGTCAACAAAAGGAAGAACCGATGGAAATAGATCCATCAATACAGATTCTTAATAGACCTAGATGGCAACCAAATAATTTCCGTCAAGGAAATTATGCAGCCCAAAACCAAGAACGTCCGTTTTTCAATCACCAAAATCCACAAAATTTTGGTCGTCCGAATAATACCTTCCAACAAAATACCTTCCAACAAAATCAAAATGGCCCTAATTTTCCGATAAAAAGATTACATGAGGGAACAGTAAATCACCCGCAAAATAAAACAATGAAGGTTAATAACATACAGGAAGATTGTTTTTTAGAAGAAGGTCAGGAACAAACCTACCTTATCTAGTACGAGTCAACAAAAAGTATAACAAAGAATTCATAGTGTTGATCGATACAGGCGCAACAGCTTGCTACGTTAATAGCAGGATATTTTCAAACAAAAACGAACTTCCTATACACAAAAGAGTATCAACGGTAAATGGGTACTCAATAATAAAATATTACCAAATAATTACAATTTTTAATACAAAGTACATATTCTACGAAATCGAAGGGTTAGAAACTGACTTGTTAGTCGGCTATAACCTACTGAAAAAAATAGGAGCAATAATAGACACGAAGAGAGGTGTCATTTGCTATCATGGAAAAGAGGAAAAGTTAAAAAATAAATGGCCATCACAACCCTATCGGGTCACAGCCTGTTGCACAATCTGCCTCCACGCTTTCCTGTCCTGGGCCCGCGCTCGCCAGTTGGTAACACCAGATGTAGACAGGGCTTCCATCACCTGGTCCTGCCAACGTATCCGGGGTCGTCCTCTCCTCCGTTTTCCGACGATTACCGCATCAAATACCTTACGAGCCGGAGCGTCTTCTNTCAAGCTTCGGTCACAAACGACATAATAAATAATATTCAATTAGAACCGGAGATCCAAATGAAAAGACTCCGAGAAATAATTACGAAACATATAAAAGAGGAACATTCAAAAATACATGTGCAAATTCCGTTCAGAACGGATATCAGGGGGGAAATAAACCTCGAGCACGACAGACCGATATACAGTAAGCAGTATCCTTATGCCCAATCGGTAGCAGAGTTCGTAAATAAAGAAATTAAAAGGATGTTAGAGGAAAATATAATTCGACCAAGTAGAAGCCCTTATAATTCACCGGTACTTGTAGTGCCAAAAAAAGGGTATAATGAAGACGGCACTCCAANGACATCATTTGTGCTAGATATTGCAGATCCAAGGTAAATGAATTCCTTCACGGACTCAAAGCTATGGCTTCCTGCAGATAGCTGGGAATCAAGACGCCGCGATTCCCTGCTAGAGTACACCATAAACTTTGTCTTATCCATGTTAACTGCCAGTCCTACTTTAGCTGACTCTTTT
>JAJJHT010010923.1:0-11348 GCA_021223865.1 Drosophila pandora
TTAGCCCTCGAAAGTACCTCTGCATGATTGAATGCCTTTATCACATTGTTTTCCCTTATGTTCCATTTCCATAATTTGTTCTTTATGGGGCCATTTAATGGCCTGTTGATGCGAAAACAGGTTCTGATTGATATCGAAAGCGGGTCATTGGATTATCAGTACATTAGCATTTATGGTTTCTTGATTTTGTATCGATTTTTGTATCAATTTTTGTATAAATTTTTGTCAATAGTTTTGTTTACTCACTGCGTGCCACTATTGTTGTGCCTTGCGGATGTCTTGCTGTGTTGTCCTTTTAGTCCTTATTTTGTACTCATTGCATTCGTCAAAATGTTTTAAACTTACAAAAAAACAATCAACTAATATTGATTATAAAATCACTACAGAACTCCCTAACTGCGGACGGACAAAAGGAGGACTTCAGCGATCTGCCACCGAATCAGCGAAGAAAGAAGCTGCAGGCGAAGATCACCGAACTGCAGCAGAAGATCGCCCAGGAAACAAATGCCAGGGACGGCCTGATGAAAATGAAGATAGTCTATGAGGCGAACTCTTCGCTGGGCAATCCCATGACCGTCGAGGGACAACTGAACGAATCGGAACACAAGCTGGAAAAACTGAAAGTGGATCTGAAGAAGTATCAGGGCTTCTTGGAGAAGGCCAACCAAGTGCAGATGGCCACCAGTAGTCCGCAGGCGAATCGCAATCAATTGCAGAACGGTCACAGAACCTCAAGGTGGGGATTACTCTAATGTAACTATTAGACTTGAAATGTAATAATTATAATGTACCATTTCAGACATTCCAATGGCAGTGCCGATGACCATCACGACGATGGCGACGACCAGCCCGACGATGCTGGCAGCTTAAGCAGGTCAGATTCTGAGGATAATGTGGCGCAAATACAAAATGGGCATAATAATAACAATAACGGGTACACTCATAAGTCTACGTTCAATGTTTATAAATATATATATTATATCTCTCTCACCCACATTACATTATACTCTCGACCATACATTATCGTAGCATTATCTTCGATTCTAATATCTGGTTTTTATTTTTCCTGTCTCATTGCACTGTCTCATTGCACCTGGTGTGTGGCATTTTCTTTGGTGTCGGTTCATTTTTCGGATTCTCATCCACAAACCAATAAATCAATAACTGCCCAGAAAGTCCACAATATGCCAAATGATACAAAATTTAATTTAAAGTGTAGATTTTTGATTAATACTTGATTTCTTACTGCTCTCTACACCATACATGATAACACTTAATAATGTTTGAATTGCAACTTCTTCAAATATTTCGTTTCATTTTGCCTATTCCATGGTGAAATCTAGCAGTTCGGCAAGTCCTGAGAGCGGTCTGGGCACGTCGCATACATCCTTGCCAGGATCCGGGCAGGGCAGTGCCAACGAGAACGCAATTGGAGAGGATACCTACTACGAAACGGAGGTGGAAGCTCTGCAGCCCCTGGGCACATGTCGAGCCTTGTATCCATTTGAAGGTTGGTACTTTGAAATTTCTGATTTAATTGTAGAGTTAATTAATAAAATCCTTAATCCCATAGCCACCAGCGAAGGCAGTATACCCATGAACGAGGGCGAGGAGCTGCAAGTGATTGAAATCGACCAAGGAGACGGATGGACGCGAGTGCGGCGAGCAAACAATTCGAATGGCTGGGACGAGGGCTTCGTGCCCACGAGTTACATCGAGTGCACGCTCTACGCTTAGAATTAAGAATAAAATTGGGGCGGGCAATTAGCCGGGCGGTTTTAAATGTTAANATGGTAGTGCAAGCTATATCATACTATAAATACTATAGTCATAATGCACCTACGAGCAGACCTCACCTAATTGTAAGCACCGCAACGTTTCCCTCTTCACCTACAACAATCATGACAACACCTATTTATATACATATATATATGAAACGAGATTTATATGGCAATTGAATACGTGAGAACTTTGAAAGAAAAACTTAAGAAAACTATTGCCGGTTGGCATTGAAAGTAGTCTTGTGAACACGTTTTCAAACTGCAGAGCTAGATGCTAGATTTGAAAATGTCTTGACGATAATTATTTTCATTTGAATCACGGCTTTGGCCTTAGAGAGCATCTGCTGCTTTTCCGGATCGGAGCGAAGATCGGAAATGCTGTAGACTGCGACTTCCATCGAAATGATGCATTAAAATAGGGTAGATATGCAAAGGACCTAGAAAGGAGGACACACATCAGACCACACCCACAACTCAAGGATATGTAGGCAAAAGTTATGGCAATCTTGCATGACATGGGGCATATGCATTTGCGGAAGCAAAGAACGCGCTAGCTTGTTTATATATTTAGAAACGATTGTACATTTTACTTTACCCACTCTATGCTAATTCTTAATTTTAATTTGATGATAATTTTGTATTGCTCTTTGCCTTGTACATTTTCACACCACACACACACACACACACCCAAACACACACAACTATGTTTAAAGGAAGGTCCTTGTCGATACTGCAGCGCGTAATTTTGATTTAAAGGACCCCTAGACTCTAAGTTCATGCAACATTTAAGGCTTAAGTCAACGCCACTTTGCAATACATTTATTTATAAACAAATATTTTAAAAGGATATACTATACAATGTACGTGTAGGTATATTGGTAGACCACAATCAAAAACTGAAATCACGGAAGTCTGCGCAGAGAATCTGGACGGAGCGAGTTAGGTTTTTAGTTAGGCTTATCGTATTCTGCAGCCTTTTCCATGTGTATTTTGTACTTTCATTTCGCATATTATATTATGCCACTATGCTTTAGCATTTAAGTGTGAAATCAACTGAAACTGAAGAATTCTGTTTTCTTATGTTAAATAAAATATGTAAACGAATGATGAACTAATCTTAGTGCGAGCGCAGCAAATAAACAATTCCAAAATTCTTAAATTTATCTAATTTTAAATTCGATATTGAAAACAGGCACATACGTATTAACGATAAAATGTTTACATCATCAAATGGAAGGAAATTAATTGAATTTAAGTGAAGAAACTACGGCAAATGTATGTGAGAATTGTCAGCATAATAAAAGTAACTAAAATTAATTTATTTGTATTTTTGAATTTGAAAATTAAAAAGGTCTTGGTTTATTATTTAAATAACTGAAATTCAAATTTGAATTTTCGTTATAAACGTTTTTGGTGTGACCATACGCTTATTGAATTTTGAATTGTGGCAAAAATATAGGATTTTTTGGCGCTCCGCATACTGCCACTCTTCGATTTTGCAAGCCGGTTGAAACTTTCGTCCTATGGAACCTCATTCAAAGAAATCTAAAATGACAAACAACCACAAGTTTAAGCAGAACAAGAAGAAGTACTTTCAGTCCTCCAAGAAGCAGTACCTGCAGGTGGGCCAGCGCGGATTCTTCGCCACGTGCAACATCAACGAGAAAGCATGTGTTCGCGAGTGCTACAATTTGTTGAACCACTACGCCGGCATGTGTTCGCGAGTGCTACAATTTGTTGAACCACTACGCCGATTTGCTCTACGGCCCGGAGAAGCCCGAAGAAAACACTCAAAAGAAGCCGGACGAACAGGGAGCAGCTGGGGGAGACGGAGACAAGCCCAAGAAACCGTCCAGCGAGGAAGATGATGATTTGGAGGCAGCTGCCGCCAAGTGCCGCGAGTCCATGGCGCCGCGCAAGGTCCGCTTCCAGAACGTGGACACCGGCACCAACAATTGCGTGTTTATTCGCACTCTGCTCGATGATCCGGTAACTCTGGGCAAGCACATAGTCCAGGATATTGCCACTACCGGGAAGTCCATGTCCCGATTTGTGCTGCGGTTGGTTCCCATCGAAGCTGTGTGCCGTGCCAACATGTCGGACATCATCGAGGCGGCCGGAGCACTCTTCGATAAGCACTTTCTGAAGGAGCCCACCAGCTATGGGATCATCTTCAACCACCGCTACAACCAGCAGATCAAACGCGATCAGATCATCACTCAGTTGGCCGAGCTGGTAAACTCCAAGAACGTGGGCAACAAGGTGGACCTGCAGAAGGCGCAAAAGTCGATCATAGTTGAGGTGCTGCGCGGATGGTGCTTGCTCAGCGTCATTGATAACTACCTCGAGTGCAAGAAGTTCAACCTGGCCGAGCTGGCCAATCCCAGTGATAAGAAGTCGAACGGCGAGGGAGATTCTAAGTCTGAGAAGTCCGTAGAGGAGGATGTTAAGGATGCAGGAGATGCTAAGTCAACTGAGAAGTCCAGCGAGGAGGAGAATGCGAAGTCGGAAGAGTCTTCGGAGGAAGAGAAGTCTAACGAAGCTGCCAAGGAAGACAAGGAGGCTTAGCAAGAGTCCAAAGAGCTTGACCTGACTACAAACATAAATATATATCCACCCATTAGATATAGATAGACTTATAACTGCCCATTACCTGCTGTGCAGAATGTGAATAAACGCTGCAGCTCATGAATAGCTGTTTATACTTTGTTAATAATTTTATTCATTTTTAATCTTAGTGGCTAACTTTGGAGTGTTTTCGTGCTGCCATTTCCATACATATATGTATATCAGGGGGTGTATGCTTACTTTACAGATCAATTGGTTAAAACTAGTAGACTAGACAGGAGCCTCTGAATCAGTTGCGCTTGAGCAGCGTGCCCACGGTGCCAGCGATCTTCTCATAGGCCATGAACATGAGTGCCGCAGTCAGCACTGTTTGAAGGATCTTGGCCTCGAGGCCGCGGAACAAGCCACTGAAGCCCTGGTGCTGCAGTATGCTTATCATCAGTTCGAGTGTGCTCTCTGTGCGTGGTGACCTGGAGCCGTGAGAGGTTGACGGCCTGGCATCGGCCTCCTTGCTTCGGTGACGCTGCTTCGTCTGCACCAACTGCAGAGGATAGGTCAGGACCGTGGCGAATGCCTTGGCAATGGCACCGATGAAGAAGAAGCTCAGGCTGCCCATCTCGCCGCCAGTGAACCTCATTAGGTTCCTCTTCAGCAACTCGTACATCATGAACTGCAGAGCGGGATTGGAGACGAGCATTAGCGAGGGAATAGTGCCAGACCATAACCCTGCAACTCCCTCCCGCTTGGCCACGTACTTTAGGCCCTCCAGCAGGCTTTTGTAGTGCTTGTTCACCTCATCGGAGGTCCCAGCCACATTGCGCATGCGCAGCCGCGTGTTGACAACCCAAAACGGTGTGGTGGTGAGCACATTAATGATGCCAGCTATGCTGCCCAGGAACAAATCCTTCAGGGCGCTGTGCTGGGCCGGAGATCCTCCGGAAGCCACCGCCTTGAGGGCGTGGAATGTATAAAAGTAGACAAAGTTCGAAATGCACAGGCTCTGCAGGACAGGTCCAAGACCTCGATACAACGACTGGAATCCCTCACCCAGCACTATCTCCTTGATCACCTGTTTTGTGCTCCGCACCTCGCCGGATTCCTCCACTGAAAAATAGAAAAAGGTAATAGAGATTTAAAAGTAAATATTTCGAGATTTTAAAAGCGAGAACATCCCAGGTGAAACGCTAATTCAATATGTCACGCATATGTATACTAGACTTCTGCATGAATGCACTCATTTGTGGCAGAACAGATCTGTACAGTAGTGTAGTGTATTCAAAAACACTGCACTCATTCTTTACTGTACAGTATACTCTATAGGTCACAATAAGAAAGAACAACATTTTCAGTGTACTCACTTCGATTGTGAACAGTATTTGATTGTACTTTTCGATAGTGATTACTACATTTGTTTTTTTTTTTTAACACTGTACATCATGTACATATGTCAACTGTGTACAACTGTACAGGTGAGTGCAGTAATTTGTAATAAGTGGACAAACATGGATTCTAAGGAGAATCCTGATCCGGTTCTGCAGTGGTGGTCAATAAATAAGGAGCGTTTTCCTCTGCTTTATCAAATTAGCTAAAAGGCATTTTCTGATGCCAAAAATTTGATTTGCGAAAAACGGTCCAAAATTGCCACCACTGAAGACATGGTAAACAAAATAATGTTCCTTCATTCTAATATTGATAACTTAAATGTATATAATTTAATAACATAAAAACATTATTATAATTAGTTTAAATTTAAATATAAATAAGTTATAAATTTTTTATTTTATAATAAATACATTTAAAATGAAAAAACAAATCAATTTTTTAATTGGAAATACATACACATGAGAACTATACATATATGTGTGTATATACCAGTCATGAAGTTTCACTCACTGTACAGTAAGTCAACTGCACACTAAAACATTGTACAGTGTGTTGACTACTGCACACCAATTTTACTGTACTCATTAACAGCTGTACAACTATGGAATGAGTAAGACTACTGTCAATCAAAACAGAAAATACTACTCTATTCACTCACACCCAAATATACTGTGTACAAAAAATAGTGTACCCACATTTAGAATAAGTGATTCATTTGTCGTTTTGGATGCATTCATGCAGAAGTCTAATGTATACAGACTTCTGTTTAGCCAGCCTTGAACCCTAATACGGTAATTACTTAATTTAAAAACACAACCTTTTTTAACCTTACGCTGAACAGTATGAGTTGCTAAAATAATTTTATGATTATTTACTATTAATTAATAAAGTGTTAAATGGTAATTTCATGAATGCTTTGCTTTCGTTGTAAACATTTTCAGTTTTTGTTTAAAGTTTATACTATAAACATATTGAATTTCTTTATAGCCAATACATACTGTAAGTTTTATTGGGTGTGACAAAGTCCATTGTTTGGAAATTGCATAAATGCAAGATTTTGGAGTGTTTTAAATAAATATTTATTGTAGTCGAGGGCATATTGGAGGTCTATATCTGGTAATAATGTTTTGAAATATTTATCTTCATGTAGCAGTTTACCAGATCTATAAAAGTCTTTTAATTTTAAGCCCCATGGAAAAGATAAATGTTTGCTAAATTAATCTTTATGAAACCCTTACAATAATAAAGAACATATGAATGATATAAAAGAGATTAATTTGTTAAAAGAAGTGGCAGCAATATTATTTTTTAGGGTCCAACTTTCGACACCAGAACCTAAGAACCGATAGGGATTCTATTTTAATACCCCTCCCAAATTGGATTAGCTCTTCGCGCTGATTAGTTTTGTTGCTTAACATATCAATAGAAATATAAACTTTCTAAAATTGGAGTTTGAACTTGCCCCGAAGGTATTTAACGAAACCGTGGCCCCCTTATCTAGAATCCACTCTTCAGATTAGTTACAATCTGACCATTTCATGGCGGTAACTTACATTGTAGACGGGAACGCACCGTGTCCAGTGGATAAAAGGTGGACATTGCAATGCAGCCCCCCTGAAAATTGTCGAAATGCAAATTAGCTTGACCTTTAACCGGCAAATATTTGAGCACTTACGGCGGCTCCGGAGACGGCATGCACGAAGTTCTGGTAGCTCAGCACCTGGCTAAGCTTCGACGGGGCCACCATGGTGTCTAGTTGTTCGTCTGGCGAGAAGTTCTGTGTTCCACGTGAGGCGGTGTCTTCGAGCAAGCGATTACTGACTTGTGTCTGAGTGGAACCCGGCTACTTGGCTCTCTAGGGTGGAATTTTAGCTGCGACTGCGATTGTCGGCGATTAGATTAATTGAGCCGTGCTGGGTTGGGGTTGTCAGGCGGCGCAGAGGAGCGGCCGGCCGTTCAGTTGAGCCTTACTGGATCACAGATACTTTTTAGTAAATGAATCATCCACATATTTACTGATTTTTATGAATATTTTGGGATCTGCAGTGCAAATTATTGTTTTCGGTATGACCGCATTTTCAGCGTTGCAGTATAATACCGACACGAATATACTGAAAATAGTCCTAAATTTTAAAATTTGAGATTAACATTCAACTCAGTTTTTAGCGAATATATTAACTATTTTGAAACCGATCGCCGAACGGAATACCATTTATGAATCGGAGAACTTTTCCCCTACGATCTGCATAAAAACATCGGAAAAATTAAACGAAACAAATTTTGACCATTTTTTGGCCAAAATCATGATGGTACCCCTTTAAAAAATGTCGAAAAATGGGTTAAATTTTTTGTTGCCAGGTTTTGATGGGGAATGATTCTACTCGGAGTTCTTAGTTCGGGAAGGTATAACATTTATGGATCTTTCAAGTATTGGCCAAGTTATGCAGATTTTCCCACCAGGAAAATTGAAAAGCTGGAACAGCGTTTTTCATATTTTTTTATTTTCCAAAATCTGAACTTTCCACTCAGTTTTAGGCCAATATTGTAACCATTTTGAAACCGATCGCCGAACGGAATACCATTTATGAATCGAAGAACTTTTCCCCTTCGATCTGCATAAAAATATCGGAAAAATGAAGCGAAAAAAATTTTGACCATTTTTTGGCAAAAATCATGATGTCCTTTAAAAAATGTCGAAAAATGGGTCAAATTTTTTGTTGCCAGGTTTTGATGGGGAATGATTCTACTCGGAGTTCTTAGTTCGGGAAGGTATAACATTTATGCATCTTTCAAAAATTGGCCAAGTTATGCAGATTTTCCCACCAGGAAAATTGAAAAGCTGGATCAGCGTTTTTAATATGTTTTTATTTTCCCAAAATCTGAACTTTCCACTCAGTTTTAGGCGAATATCGTAACCATTTTGAAACCGAAATACACCAAATTTTAAATGGTAGGCCAATATTTTTAACTTTAAATTCTACTCTAGTTTTTTTTTATTGTTGAAACTTTAAAAAATGATTGCATCATAATATTGTAATAGGGCCTAAATTAAACAAACTTATTTACTTAAAAATAACATGAAACCTAGAAATTTAAAATTAATATTAAAGTATTAAAGAAGCTGGTCGATAAGGCACTTCTCCCTCCGAGGTTCCAGCCTGGGCTTTTTCATAAAATTCATTCCCGTTTCGTTACTGCTGTTGAGTAAATCGGCCGCCTTTCGTTTTTGGTTCTATGAAATAGATAAAATATAGAAAATAAAGAATAAAAACAGATTCGAGTATTTCCCCACCTCATGCTCCTCCTCAGTTAATGTGGCGAATACAAAGTTCTTGGCTTTTGCAGTTTTTACAGAAACAGTGGCAGTATCACCATTCACCTCTCCAGATGATCCTTTGGTAAGTCCCGCCAGTTTCGTGAGGGTTGCTTGGTCGCGGACCAGAAAAGATCCTCGAACAGCGCCCTTTTGCTGCTTTCCAGAGACTGTTTTTGAGATCAGGAAAGGGGAGCTCTTCTTCATTTCCACTGAGGTCTTTTTGCTCGTAATTATGTTGAGTCGGCGAATGGTGTTGACAGGACTATTGGTGTTAATCGCAGAGGTGGAGAGCGGAGGAGCAGCTTCCTGGAATGAAAAATATTAGACAACAGTTCGATTTAACAAAATTGAATCTCTTCCCCACCGGTTTTACGCCCTTTTCAAGAAGCAACTGCTCCCGCTCGTATCGAATCTTGCGCCACAAGTGCTCGTTCTCCTCGTCGCCACTGCCCTCGTTGGCCTCTCCATCCTCAGGGCGCTGATCATCCAGGCTGAAGCCGTTTTCGGCATTCCTCCATCGGAACTGTCGCTGACGCACAGCTCCCTCTTCATCCTCGATTAGCATTTCTTTGATTTTACGCACTTCCCGAATGTCCTGGTCAAGCATTTTGCGCCTGTTACAAAATAAAAATTAATTATTTAAAAAACACTTCAACTTGTATGTCACTTACGCATGAATCTGTCCTAGTTCGTTACGCAGTTGCTCTCGATCGAACTGATCTTCATCTCCCAACTCTATGTCATAGGTGTCCATATTCTTTTCATCCTCATCGGCAGATCCCCATTCGGACTCCGAAAGTTCCGCTTCTTTTTCTACAAAATTGGACGCCCGGAGTTTACGATCTTTCTTGGTCATTTCCACCACAATCTCATTCTCCTCGGAGTCGTAGTCCACAAATGTTTCAGGAATGTCTTCGACTGGTTCCTCATCACTTTCTTCTCCCAAATTCTCGCCCTCAACTTCGTCCTCGCTTTCCTCATCATCAGAGAAACCCAGTTTGGCTTTCTTCTGCCTTTTCTTGGTGAGTTTTTTGCTGCGAGGTTTCTCCGTCGATGGTAACTCTTCCTTGGTCTCGTCCTCATCACTGGACACAATCTTATTGGCCACGGGCTCAAGTTGTTGGGAGTCAACTTTTTCATCGTTTTGCGTTGGACCCGGCAGTTGGGTGGCAAAGGTGCCCGAACAGAGACCCTCCAGTTCGTCTGGAGCCTGGGTAGATCCTTCTAATGGCGTCAAGGGAATCTGGCTGATTAGGGCGGTGTCCACGGACGATGGTGCGGCGGAAGAAACCATCTGGGACTGAGGGAACTGACCGGAGCAAAGATCGAGCAGTTCGTTCTCCTCATCACTGGCCGTTTTACGCGCCTCCTCATCGAAGAGTTTCTGGGCGGATAGCTGGAGCTGAGTAGCAGTAAGGGGAGGTGCCCCACTTGGCTTTGGAGTCTGCAGAAGGTCCAACTCGTCCTCATCCGAATTGTCATCCACGAAGGCTTTGATGATTCTGTTCTTTTTTCTGCCGGTTTGGGTTTCCGGCTCTGGTTCGCTTTCCTGGTCACTTTCGCTGCTCTGTTCCTCTTTTTCAGACTCCACCTCTGGGTCTGGATCTTCTTCAGCTTCGCTTTTGTTTTCTTCTCCATCAGCCTCTTCCGTCGCTTCCCCGTCATCTATTGTCTCTCCATCTACGATTTCCTCGTCGTCGTTTATGGTCACCTCTGTATGGCCAGGTTTGTTCTCCGGCTCGTATTCTTCATCCACATCCATTTCCTCTTCGTCTTCCGCCATTCGCTCCTTTTCCTCAGCTTGCTTTTTCTTCAGATCTTCCATCCGCTTCTTGGTAATCAGTGACTTGAGCTGCTCCTGCATTTTTATGTAAGCAGCCCCCGGCTTGGGCTCCTTGTTCACCGGCTCCTCATCATGGTGGTGGTAATTAACCTTGGACATCTCTAGTTTACCATGTTGGGTGGTAAGAATACTGGAAAGAGGATTAAATAAAGATTAGAATAAGTTTTGATAGAACTTTTAGAAACTTACTTCACTGTCTCTGTAGTTTTGTGTTTTTTGGCTTCTCGCGTCTTCATGAGTCGCTGCAGCAAATCATTCACACCAGTTGGCTTCTTAGCGAACATATCCCCCGTTTCTAGATCTATCACCATATTGGTATCACCCTTGAGCGAGGGACTTAAGTCCGAACTTTTTTCAATCTTCAGCTTACGAATTACTTCGCTGATCTTAGGAGTGGCCGGCTTGGAGGGCGGTGTTATGCTGATGGTGCTCAAGTCCAGCTTGGGCAGCTCCACAA
>JAJJHT010010946.1:0-17423 GCA_021223865.1 Drosophila pandora
ACGAGAAAAGGTGGGCATTTCGCATTTCGTTTCGATTTGGTTAAGTTATAGCTATCCAAGGCGTGCCGCTACACTACTTTGTGCAGCCGACATGCCCGGGCCACGTGTTTCAGTCATTTCTAGTGCCGGCAATCCACAGAGCGGAGGTAAATTTCATTTTACCCACACGTGCAGCATAGCGGGCATTTAGATTTTGACGAAAATGTGTGATTTTCGAGCAAGTTGCGGCAGAGCCCAGGCCAGGCCGCATAAACTAACTATTGGAGACTATCTTTTATTGCAGTCTATCTAAACAAAGTTTTTTCTTTTCATTTTCATGTGCGGCTGCCATTTCCACGCTGATTTGTTGATTTTTTAGGTAAGAACACGTGTGGTCGAAATTTGATGATTTATTTCTCTACCATGATGAATGAATGAGCGGAAGAGTTCTTGAAGACTATATTCATCACCCAAGACTGAAAATATAATCAAGAACTAAACCTCTTTGCTTTTTGTTCTTAAATACAAAACTAACCAAAATCCTTTTTCATTTCATGTTTCTTCCTAATTCCTGATAACTATGGGATCTCTCTTAAAGGTAAGCATATGGAAACAAGAAATACATATTTTTTATTGGCTACTATGATGAACGATTGAGCAGAAGAGTTCTTGAAGACTATATTCATCACCCAAGACTGACACAGCTAGCCATCTGGAAAATCTTTGAAATCTCTTGCAAAAATACTAATCCTTTTCTTTGCTTCTCTTGCAGACGTGAGATGGCAACCTCTTCGCACCTCAATTGGTTGATCATTCGCAACAACAACGCCTTCTTGTTGAAGAAGCGCGATGTGAAGAAACCCTTCAGCACAGTAAGTCTGCGATCTCCAAACGAAAGCAATTACTTCTATGATGTTTCCAACTTACAAACTTTCACAATGATATTTGAATACAACATGATAGTAACTCTAATCTGATTAAAGTTGGCATCATCAAGTGCTTCTAGTCGACCTATTTCCGAGAAACTAATTTGTATTATCCTTTTAGGAGCCAAACAACTTGGCCAGCGTGAGCTCGTACCGCTACAGCGGCATCGTGCACAAGAAGACCCTTGGCGTCGTCCCCACTGCCGACAAGAAGGGCTTCACCGCTGTGCTGAAGAAGGGCAAGTATGCCCAGCGTCCTGCCAAGAACACCGTGCGCGTTGAGTTCAAGGCCGGTCCCCGTCGCTCCCTGAAGAAGCTGAAAAACCTGCTGATTGGCTCCAAATACCGCAAGGACCTGACACAGGTATAATAATTATCTTTTAGATAATAATTTAATTAGTCCTTGTGAATGATGATTCTTTTTTTCTACTACACCAAGATCGCAGAATGATCATGTTGATAATACTTTCTGAGGCTCATAAAAACTATTATTCTTTTTATATATTATGTTACTAATATTAATGAGCTTTTCTTTTTAAATTACAGGCTGCTCTTCGCCGCGCGTCCGCTGTTCTGCGCTCCCAGAAGCCCGCCCCCATCAAGGGAAAGAAGGCCGAGCTGGCTAAGGGTAAGAAGCCCGAATAAAATGTACCAACTGGGATTATGCGGAGCTGTTTTCTACTCGAGAATAAAGAAAAAATGTTAAAAACACACTAATCTTAAAGACTATATGTTTTTATTTTTATGAGAGATACTTCAAGGGGTAGTTTTCATTTTATTTCTTATCAATTTTTATAATTTTCAACTCGAATTTATTTTAAAATATTTTTCGCCAAGAGACATTTCGATTTTCAGTCAATTGAGCATCTTGTTAAGAACGTTGGTCGGTTTTTATTAAACTAGTTCCTGGGATATGGATGACATTACAACGAAAGAGACCATAATATTGCATTGAATTATTACATTACATTATCCGGAACATTGGCGATCAAGTCCGTGTCACAATTTACTTATAAAATATACATAGATTGTCCAACTAAACTACACATAGATTTTAAATGCTGAGCTGAGCTGTGGGGAAATAATTGCGACTGAATACAAGAGTTCAATAGAAATACTCGTACTTCTGGGCATGATGGAGCATTACCTCCATGGACTTCTTGCCCTGCAGCACACCGTTTCGCTCCATGTAGTTCCAAATGGAGGCCATAAAAATACAGAACAGTATGACCCCGAACACGATGAACTTAAGCAGCAAGAAAATGGTACGCATGCCAACAGGAGCCGTAAATTCAACCAGGAGAACGAGGAGGACAAACAGAAAGGTGGCGGCACTGTAGTAGAGTATTCTATCCGTATTCAGCTGGAGCAGGGAAGCATCACACAGTTCGAGCGCTTCATGAAGGACGGCTGTTCGGGCAGCTGGCACAGATTCCATCGGAGCAGAGCCATTGCTGCAGGGTACATCTCCTGGCTGCTCCTCTCCTGAGCCGGTTTCTTGCACGGCACACGTTTCCTCGCCCACCTGGCAGTTAACCTCGATCGTAGCCACCTCAGGTTGGGTTGCCGCTGTTATCCTGGTTAATTTCAGCTTGGCCAGCACCGCCTCGTGATCCGAGAAGCTAAACTTTTCGCCAGGCACCCGATGCGGAAGAGGAAGCGTGTACTCCACTATCTCAGCGTTCACCTCGTCGCCCCCGCGCACAAAAATATGATCTATCCTTATGCCCTGCGGATTTTTGGCCAAGGCGCGAGGAGAAGTATATGAGTTGTGCTCGCACTCGTTGGTCCTGAAAGAGTCCGAAGCACAGCTATCCAGCATCTTGGAGGTGAACAACAGCACTTTGTAGGAGATGTCCTGCGGCTGGGCATTCAGATCCCCGGCTAGGATCTGTACCACCGAGTTACCCCTGGTGGCTTCGATAAACTGGGCCGTATCGAACGCCTGGATGACTCGGTGTGTCTTGTACTCGTCATTGGCGTTGTCGTACTCGGCATGCAAGTGAGCGTTGTACAGGTGGACCATTTGTCCCTCAACGAGAATCCTACAGAGACCCACTCCCTTGCCACCAAACCAGTCTGCGTGCTGGATGCGATGGAAGTAGCCGTTGACAGACCACGCATGAAACAGGGTGCCCAGAATGGGGTACTTTGATAGCACAAGTAGCCCAGCTCCCATTACTCCGCTGTGAAAGTAGTGAGCATAGGGAAGAACTGCCTGTGTGGCCTTCTGGAGGAGCTCGCTGTCCTGCTGCGTCCACACCTCCTGCAACGAAACGATGTCATATTTCCCGCTGGCAAGTTCCTTACAGATCGCTTCGATACGGGGTCCTCGATTGCTGGACACATATGGGATGCCCCTGAAATTCGAAAAAACATAAATTATTGTTGCCTTTTTGGTCACGAGATCAGGGTCGGAACAGCATCCCCTCAAGGAGAACTTGCCAAATGTTTAGCGTCAGAATGTTCAGCTCCAGCAGCAGCATAGTGGGTTATTAATGGCCGTATTTTCACGATCGCATGCTCAAAAAGCACTTTCAGGCGGGCGCAGTGTCGATAAGATAAACTTTCTGATTTGTTTTTAAGATATAGCTTGTTAGTGTGACCAGATGGCTAAAAAAAAGTACATACATGTCAGGGTTGTCGTTGTTTCTCAATTAAATTAAAATAATTTAACTCTTTAAGATTTAAAATAGAAATTGAATGTAGTTTTGAATGACATTGTATTGATTTCAACCATAAATTTGTGATAAAATTGCGGATAAACATTTACCTTTTGTTTATAATATTGCATCCCTGGCTGACAGCTGATTATAATATATTGCCCGCATCATGTTTAACTAACAAATTTCCCAGTGTAATCAACATTCAATAACAGTAAACACTACATATGTAACTCCGGGAACACTATGGTCGTTGTGGCGTGAATATGATGTTACATCTTCTAATCTTCTGCCTGCTAATATTCATAATCGTTTACTGGTAAGTCGTCCATCGGAATGCCACCTTCCAATTGGCATCGCGTCATCATAATTGATATTGATTGAATTTAATTCCACTCCAGGATTCTGCCCACTTGCATTAGTTGGTACTTGGTCCAGAGGTTTCGGGTCAGAGTTCGGATTGGTCGGATTTCGTTGCCCTATTTGTCTCTCAAGAATGTCCATATCAGCAAAAGTGGATTCTCGGTGGTAAGCTCAGTCAGAAACCAACCTTTGGCACCCAACCCACCCAATAAAAAAAATTAAAAATTGATAACTAACCTCATTCCCCGAAAGCAAATCGAGGAGGTGTGCTTACGCAGCAGCTTCTTCACCACCGAGGTGACAAAGCTCTTGTCCATCTACATCCGTGACATTCGCATCAACAAGGATATACACCGGTGGCAGGATGACCCCCAGGATTTCTACGAGCTGCCCCGCTCTGGAGCCGAAGCCGCCCAAAAGGCAAAGGCAGCGGGTGTGCCCGATTTCCGGCAAACCAAAGTGCCAGCTAGTATCATTACCTTCGCCCAATTTATGGCCGTGCATGTGAACAACATATCGGTGGTGCTGATGAACAATGACTTCGATCCGGGCTGGTTCATCCATGCTACGGCGAAGGAGCTTCATCTGGACGGGAGTATTGTGCAAAATGCTCGGGTTCTGTTGGTGAATGCGGCCCTAAGCGAGGCCCAGGCCAAAATGCTGAGGCATTGTAGCTCCCGTCGCCAGTCGCTGGAGAATCTAAACAATATTAGGCCCTGTCTGGGCGAGGTCAGCTTTGATGTGACCCTAGATGCCTCACTTTTTGCCCATGGACCACTTTCCATGGATGTAAGTGCAAGTCATTAGCAGTTAATGGTTTTTTAAATGCCTTTTCCTTTCTAGACACTCAGTCTGGTGATCAACAATGCCAAATCCGTGATACATGGCGGACTCTACGAATTCATAAGCGAAGCCAAGCAAAGGACGACGACTGATCAGCAGTCGCGAAGGCTTCAGCTAGCCTTTGCTCCGTCCAAGGGCTCCTATGATAACGACAACTACGAGAAACTAGCTCCGATTATACCAAAGAACTTTAACTTTAGCATCAAAGCAGCCACTTTTTCGGCGGTGAAGGAGAACTCCCAGAATGATTTCAGTGCCAAGTTGCAGTTGCTTCAAGTGGGTTTTAATTATTTTCGTAAATTTCTGACATATCTAATATTATATGCCCATAGATTACCGGAAAATTCAACTCCAAATCCACGGATGAGACAAACCTCTTGCCATCAATGCTGGCCAAATTGGTGTTTCAACATTTGGATATTGATACCAAATACGAGAAGCTTTTGTTTGTGGAACAGTTTACCATAGACTCTGTGGTAGGTTTTTAACCAGCTCTTTCTACCTTTCCAATCATTAAAATCTTTGTATTTTAGCTGGAGAATGATATCTTCAATCTGTACGTTAAACTAAAGACATTCCAAATCATCTACAATCACAGCGAGATCTATGACTTTGTGAATAATAACTTCTTGGCCCGCCAACGTTCAGGGAGCTCACAACCCCTGAACTTGATGCACAAACAGAAATCTCTGCCAGATCACCTGTATTTGGACGAAGCAGCCGACAAATGTCTGCGGGCCAAGCAGCGCCGTGAGGGTGGAGTTCTCGAGTGGATTATGCAACGGATTGTGGTCAAGGGCTGTGCGGAGCTGTTTAATGTCTCGCTGCTAATGAAGTTGGAGGATGAGCATATTGCCATGAGCGTGAGTCATACGCGGTTCCTGTTGAAGCAAATCGAGGAGAAGAGGAGCTCTGTGTATGAGAACAAATTTCTGAATCTGCTGTTGGGCCAGCGACAGTGGAGCATGGAGCTCATGGTGGAGACACTGTGGTCGAACTTGGGCAATTCTATAAACGATACCAACAACCTGAAGAAGACCCATTCGCCTGGTTCCCCCTTTTTCCTGGGCGTCAGTCTAGTCAAGCTGTGTTCGTATGCCAACACGACCAAGTTGGACATCTCGGTGCACACCTTCCGCACGGAGTACAGCATGCAACTCGCCGAGTTTGTAGTCAAGTCAATGCAATGCCTCAACCAATACCGGGGCCTGGACACCAAGAGAGCCAAGTCAAGTCCATCACAGCCTGTCAGCAAGCAGCCATTATCTGCATCTACCTCACTGCGACTGTCTGTTAAGATCAAAGATATTACGGCCTATTTCGTGAACCACCACAATGTCTACATGCTGTTGAGTTTCTCGGAGCTAAGTTTGAGCCGAGCTCAACACATCGCCACCCTTAAACTGGAGGAGTTCCAAATGGCCATCATGCGATCCATGACGGCATCTTCTCTCTGCCTAACCGACTTCTCGGATGTGTTTGCCAACTGTAAGATGATTCGACTGGAGCACGAGCAGCTGGAGGGAACTCTGGGCAAGCTTTCCGTTTACATTCCTGGAAATACGGACGCCACTTGGAACTCCAATCTGCACATGCACCTGCTCACTCTGGTCAGAGATATGCTTGACTTGAAAACCGAGCTGGCATTGCCGGCATCACCCGAAAAGAAGTCTCTGCCCAAAGGTGGTCTGGTGGTAGAATTCTCCGCCGAGCGGAGCACCAACTTCGAGATAAAGCTTTCGCACCAGCACTCGGTGCAAATCCTTGCCGAGGGGCTCTTCTTCAGCAACAAGGAGCGCAACATGATCTATGCGGTGAACGTGTTCGTTAATATTGATGAGCAGCACATCTTTACGGTGAAAGAGCTGGACATGCAGTCGGTGCCACGCCTGGAAGTACTTGCCCATGAACGGCAGAACTTTCCAGGCTTCCAGCTGCCCTCCAATAAGGTCTGGGTTACCACAATCGGCTCCTTCAAGGCCATATTCCCATACGATCATGACTTCTACAATGCCATCAATGGTGAACTGGTGTCCCACTTCAAGTGGCTCAAGCTGGTGCACAACTACAAGAAGAAGCCATTTACTGTGGACTCTCCGCTGCCCAGTGATTTGGTAATTAAGATAAAGGAGTTCCTCCTCGAAATCAGCGATGATCCCTTCGAGGTTAAGCTGAGGGATAACTATGTCCTTCTGGTGGATGAATATCTGGAGAGTTTGAAGCGGAAGGCTTTGTTCGACAAGAAGATTGCCGAGCGGCTGTCGGAGCGCTTACTCTTTGCAGCTGGCCACATCGAGAATCTTTACGCAAACCTGGTCAAGAAGAGCTCCGAGATCTATATACAGCGCTCGAAAAAGATCCGCGAGAGTGGTCCGGTGAGAACCCGTTTGCTGGCCTGGATCATGACGGATGTGGAGATCATGGCCATGGCGGACACCTCGATTCATGGGTACGAGAATGTGACGCGGACCATGCGCGAAATCGATCATGAGAGTCCCTGGCCGGAGGAGGGCTTGGAGTTCACTACCCTGTGGTGTCGGGGCGTCAACATTAGCTGCTCCGAGTGGAAGTTCATGCTGAGGTGGGTGGAGAATCATAATTCTGGGAAGGAATCAAAAATAAAATAAGACTTTTATTTCCAGAGACTTCCCGCAACCTATGTTCTATGTAAAGAGCATGCGTCTTTATGGCAATCTATGCGGAGCAGAGCAAATGGGTTCCAAGCGTGCCCGTCGTGATGTCTACATCGATGTGGGTGATCCCTTTGGAACCGATGTGGTGCAGCGCAGTATGCCCTCGTTGAAGTTCTACCATGACTTTGACTGCGAATTGGAGAGCTGTAGCTATGCGTTTGGAGCCTGCTGGGAGCCGGTGATGGCTCAGTGCAATCTGAGCTTCGAGAAGATCTCGGCTCCCTCGAAGGATCCATCACCTCCGCTGCCCTTCTGGGATAAACTGCGTCTCTTGCTGCATGGTCGTCTCACGCTTATAGCCAAGCAGTTCACCATACTGCTCCATGCCTCTCTGGATCCGTACAACACCACGGAGGAAATGGAGCTGACCTGGAACAACTGTGGCATCGTGCTGACGAACGCCAAGATTATGTTTAAAGGGGAGCTCAATGTGAGATGGAATTCCAACTTAAATTCTTTATAATCCTATAATTTGTGGTCTTCCAGGTCACGGTGAGAACCGCCTCTCGGTACGACGATTGTCGGCTACTCCATTTCCCCAATCTTAAGCTTACGGTCAAGCTGAACTGGGTATGCCTGGCTAATCCAAACGATCACCACGCTGTGATGCCCTGTGCCCCGGACAAGCTGCCTGAGTATTCTAGCAACCAGGTCCACGACTCCTTCCGGGCCTTTCGATCGCTTAACCTCAACATTTGGATATCCTTCGAAACGAAGCCCAAGGCGGGAGATGACGTGGAGATCGACATACCCAGTCTGGTGCTTTACGGCAGTACTCTGCGTTGGTTCGAAAGCCTGCAGTTGATCCTCTCTGGAGTAACCAGACCCACGAGGCGGGGTCCAGTTTTCAACAATGTCAGGCCAAGGAAGAAGCCCCTCAGCCGGCACTACAAGAAGGCCAACCTGCAAATGTGCCTGCACAAGTTCCAGGTGCTCTACTGGATGTCGCACGCCCTTCAAAAGGGCTTTCAGCTGAACGGCCGGCGGGTGTCCTTCAGTTCCGAATACTCACTTACCCTTAATCCCATTGACGATGGTCTGATCCATCGGCCACGGGCGGATTGGTCGACGGTTTACATGAACTGTGAACTGAACGACGCGGAGATCTGGCTGAAGAGCATCGTGACGGAGAAGCTGGACAGCAGCTCCGAGAACCTGGCCGCCAGTGCGGCGGACTTCAAGATCGTGAGATTCTATTTCCTAAGCGTGGCTAAGGTCTCCTATGGCAGAGAGGCACTAATACCCACTGCGGCCAACAACACCGAGGAGGATGCCAAGGCCAAGTCCACCACACCGACCCACAAACTAGTGGTCTATGATCTTAAAGGAGCCTGGACGAAGAGCAATCGGGACGTGGCCTTTGCCCTGTTCGATTCTTTCATGAAGTCCCAGAAGCTGAAGAACAATCTCTCCACGGAAGCCGTGAAAAGCTATCGGAAGGAGGGCGGAAACTCGGCTGTCCTTAAGCACAAGCGAAGCGATAGCACCATTACCCTCTCCAGCACCAGTAGCGAAGTCTTGCCAAGTGAGTGGTGTTAGTTCTTCATCCAAATACTTTATTATAAGTTCCCCTTTTTAGTTTCCAATCCGAATGCGTCGCTTAAGAAGGCACCTGGACAGGTCCATGCTACGGCTATGTTGCAGCAGCTCATTGCGGAGGCGGACCACAAGTTTAATGTCTACAGTGATGATCACAGCACCCAGTCTAGGGAGCTCCAGCTACAGGGCTTGCAGGCCTGCGCGGCCCAGGATGTGATCCACGAGAACTGGTCCATTAGTTTAGTCAACAGCCAGGTGCTGCTCAAGGGCTGTGAGACCTCTGGCTATGTGATCATCAGCGCCGCCAAGGCTGAGATCCTGCAGAGGGAGCACCGACCGGTGTGGCGGGAACGTTCTCTGATTACCAAGACCACCTGGAAGGGATTGCTCGAGTGCATGCAGTACTATGCCACCGTGAGCGCCGGCGACAATAATTCTCTGCTCGAAAAGGAGATCATGTGGCTAACGGTGGACAACATCCAGGATAAGGACGAAACGGTGATCAACAACATGCCAGAGGACATATCCCATTTGGTGGGCAGTGGACGGAGTGTGGGTGGCGTCGTCTCCGAAACAGTCGGAGCGATTCTGAGCGACAATTCTGGCGGAGCTCAGCCCGTTCAGCTGCAGCGCATAGTGTCCAAGTGCAAGTGCGAGTTCTTCTATGTGAGCTACGGCGACGCAGTCGATCCGAATAGCATCACAGAAGTTCCCCAAGCCCACACCGAGGAGTTGCTTTCACCGTGGGAGAAACAGGATGACCCAGTGGACGCTTTCACGCTGATGCATCACGACCTGGACGTGTGCACCAACTCGCTGCAGTACGCCATGATCCTGGACATAGTCAACAATCTGCTGCTGTATGTGGAGCCTCAAAGGAAGCAGGCGGCAGAGAAGCTCACCCGGATGCGATTCCAACTCCAGTTGCACTCTACCGAAGATCAGAAGAGGCCCATCCAGCAGAAGCAAACGCTGATTCGCAGCCTGCTGATGAAGATTCGTTCTCTGGAGAAGGACATACACATGATCAGCAAGGAGCGGTTCGAGGATGGCGACACCATGGAGCTGCGAATCGAATTCGATAAAGTCCAGCAGCAGATCCGCGAGAGCAAGGAGGAGCTGAACACCTACAGCGAAGACCTGGACATGATGCTGCTCTGCTATAAGGAGACGCAGCTCTCACAGCTGAGTAAGATCTCGAACGTGAGGTCGGATAAGTCGGTGACCATGGTGCGGGCCAACGAGATCTGCTTCAAGCGGGCTCAGTGGCGGCTCACGGAGACGGATGGCCAGATCGGCATAGCTGATCTCGTCCTCAGCGCCTTCCTTTACACCAAAAAGTCAAAGAGCGACGACTCGGTGGAGCATCTGCTGGAGCTGGGCAACATTCGGATGGAGAACCTACTGCCCAGGGAAATCTATAGGGATGTGCTATTGGCCACGGAGATTCAAAAGGACATGCCGGTGGACACTCACAAGCGGGTGCTCCGCATCTTCTGCAGGGAGAAGGCACCAGTCGGTGGTATTTCCGTGAAGGAGCACTTCGAGATCAATGTGGCGCCCATTACGATAGCCATCACCAAGAAGTTCTACAGCACCATGTTGAAGTTCTGTTTCCCGGATCGTGATGCCTCCGAGACGGAGGCCAGTGACGAGCTGGACGACAATGCCTCCACCAGTTCCGCATCCACGACGAATTTACAGGCCAAGTCCTCCACTTCCTCCTCCACCAAACGATCCGGCAAGAACAAGAAGGGGCCCAAGGACTCGGAGTTCTATGTGAAGATCGAAAAGGACGACGTGGAAAAGATGAAGGAGCGGGCGGAAAAGAACAAGCTCTTCATCTACATCAAGATTCCCGAGGTTCCTGTCCGTGTCAGCTACAAGGGCAACAAGGAGAAGAATCTGGAGGACATCACCGACTACTCGCTGGTCATACCCACGCTGGAGTACCACAATGTCACATGGACGTGGCTGGATCTTCTGCTGGCGATGAAGTCGGTCAGCCGGAGAGTTATATTCTCGCAGGCCATTAAGCAGAAACTACATATCCACCAGCGAACGCCGATCCTGTCCGCCGGAGAGCGGGCCACGCCCCAGGAGGAGGACAAGGCCATAATGCTGTTTGGTAATCGGTTGCTGGTAAGCTTCTACTTTTCCATAAAAAATATATCCATGTAATCTATATACTCTCCCCCGCAGAACGAAAACAAAAGCCAAAAAAAGAGCGGTGTCTTCAAGTTCTCGTCGAGCGGAAAGTGATCCTATCCAGAAGATGTCCTGTTTTTCAACGATATTTGTATGCTTTTTATTTATTAATGTACGTTCAAAGGATGTACGAAAATATGTGCAACTTGCGGTACTGACCAGGACTTAGACCAGGACTTAGCACTGCTCTTTATCTAATAGATATACTTTAATCGTACTAACAAGAATGTCGAGTAGTGCGTCTTTGCCCGTTTAACAATACATTAAATACTTTACAATCGGATCACACAGACACAGACACACACACACAATCACACTCAAGAAGTATTATGCTATGTAACGCTCTAAATATATAGCTATTTATGTTTCATAATGTATGCTTTTCCTTTTCGCTTGTTGATTATCCAATAAAGAGGGAGTAGGCGTAGTTCAAATCTATACACACCATCGCTATTTGCAAACTTTAAAACACTTAACACTAAACTGCAGGATTGCATCCATCCGGATCTACTTGTTCTGTTGCTTCAAGGGTGGCTGTGGGCGGAACAGTAAGGATTACTAAGGATTAGGGATAAACATTGAAGGATCCTCACCAGCACAAAGACTCGTTTGGGCAGAGCTCGCTGCACCAGCTCATCGAGCAAGGCATTCTGGCTGTCGTTCTTCTGCGGATCCGCCTTCGTGTTGTACTCCAAGCTCAGCACCGGCAACTCCTGCCAGCCCACCTGCAGCGGATACAGGTTGTAGACTAGCTCCTTCTCCTCGTAGGCCATTATGGAGATATCCAGCTGGAAGAGTAAACAATATTTAGAAGCTGCCTTGCTAGAAAAATTCACATCCAAATCCTCACCTGCTTGTGACCGGAACATATAAAGTTATCCGTCTTGCTGATGCTCAGGTTGGCTATCAAGTGGAGCACATGCGTCGTGGGATTCTTCAGCACCACCTTGAACGCCATGGGCATCTTCACGAACATCTTCTCCTCAATGGTACAGTATATATTCAAAGGTGGCTCCGCAATGTCCAATCCACTGATGACAAACTTGGACTCGTTCTCCTCCTTGCCATTCGCCCGGCGCCAGCGGATGCAAAACACTCCGAAGATGGGCAATGGGGATGGGCTCTCCTCCAGCGTGTAGATGCCCTTGATGAAGCCGCGACAATGACCAGTTCCCTGTACCGCCTCCAGGGCTTTGTTGTAAACGAGTCGTGTGGTTTTGGGGCCTTCCTGGTTGCTGGCAGCAATGGAAGCCTCTTCTCCGAGATTGACCTCCTCTGCCTGTAGACCGGCATTGGCCGCCTGAAGAGCATTGGACACGGCCGAGTTGCTATTGATTATGGTCATTGTGGTAGGAATCTTGGCCGCCAGATTCTTGCTCATGTAGGCACTCATCCCGGCAGGCGGAGTGGGAGCGGAGGACTCTTCGCTAGTGAGTTTGGCAGGCGACGATCGAATAAACTTGCTGGCCACCGCCTTGCCCTCCAGCTTGCCCCGATGGTCCAGATCCCGGGCCGTTGTCCAGTCCCTCAAAGCGGAGTTCGTCCGTAGAACTATCACGCTCTCCAGCTGGTCTCCGGCGCTGTACCTGTTGCTGTACTTTTTCTGCTTAAAACTGTAGTTCGATTGCACTAGGTTGTGATCCTGGAGTAGATAGAGACTATTAGGGGAATTCTCGTAGGGATCATAGTCCCACTTACACATATAAAGAAGCTGTCCAGTATCTCCACGTCGTCCACGGCCAGCACTTCGGTGTTGGCTCTCAGCAGGAAGTTCTCGCCCCGATACACCTGGGCCAGGGGCTTCCTGTCCAGCGTGTAGAACCGGGCACTGAACTTGAAATCCCCATGGCAGCGCACTGTCAGCGTGTCCTCCCGCGACTTCCGCAGCCGGGTCTCGTCGAGGTACTCGATCTGCACCGGAGAAATGGTCGCCAGGCTCTGGGGCACACTCCTCACCTCGTGATCCGGCGTAGATTCCGAGCTATTCGGAGCAGTATTGATGCGGGCACCAGTTCCCCCACTACCAGTGCTAGTGCCAGCACTGGATCCACCTCGGTCCACGTCCAGGGTGTAGCTGAGCCTCTGCTGAAGCTTGATCTCGGTCTCCGCCAGACTGAAGATGTAGAAGGTGGCAGTGTTGCTGCCATGGGCAGGCAGCTCCCCGACATCGATCTGGATCTGGGAGTGTAGTTTTTGACGGCCGGGAGAAATGTCCGTGGTGAGGAAGACTAGAAGGATAAGAAAAGGATGTTACTTAGGACATATATTAAGAAGAACTGCTAAGACTCTTCTACTTGAAACTGTTCCCACTCGAGTTATCATTTTCCCAAACCAATGAGATGACAATTGAGTGGAGATCTTCCACTTCCGGATTGGTAACTCAAGCCAACCCATCTGGTGAAGTTCAATGTCGTATGTAAACAGCGGAGACCGTGACGCAGGTGTTCTTTTGTAACTTGTTGAGTGAGGTCAGTGCCAGTGCCGCTGCGCTCTATAAATGACTGTGTCTTGGTTTGGAGTGCTCCAGTCCTGCTTTCTAACATCGAGATGCAAGTTGTGCCGTTGCCTCTTCTTCTGCTGATGGCGATGATGATGATGTGGCTCCTGCAGATTCCAGTTGNTGCTGCTGAGGAGGAGGAGTTACGGCGCACTCCCCGCGTGGTGGGTGGACACAAGAGTGATGTGAGGAATCAACCCCATATGGTCAACATACGACGGCGCGGGAACTTTGAGTGCGGTGGCTCCTTGGTCAGTCCACAGTGCGTCCTGACCGCCGCCCACTGCCTGAACGATGGCCAGGCCTCGGATTTTGTGGTCCGCGGCGGAGTGACCTTCCTGAGCGATATGCGGAACGCCAGGTATGTGCGGAAGATACTCCTCCCATCCGCCTACAGTCGCAGCACACTGGACTACGATGTGGCCATCCTGCAGCTCCAACAGCCGCTCCTCCCAGCCATAGCCACCCCGATTTCTTTGGCCATCCGTGCCCCTCGTCCGGGTTCATTTGTCCGGGTCTCCGGCTGGGGTTTGACGGACAACAGCTACACATCGGTGCCCAATCAGCTGCACAGTGTCCATGTGCGCGTGATGTCCCAGAGAGAGTGCCAGGATCTGTATCGGGGCTACCGGAATATCACGGCCAGGATGTTTTGTGCTTCGGTGCCGGGGTTCAAGGACGCCTGCACCGCTGATTCCGGCGGTCCGGTGGTGAACTCTCATGGCTTTCTGGTGGGTGTGGTTTCCTGGGGACGGGCCCACCGCTGCGCCGCGGAGGACAGCCCCGGGGTGTACTCCGACGTGAGCCAACTGTCCGACTGGATAGCGGACAACATGCAAAGGTATTGCTAGCTCCCACGTGGAGCTGATAATCAGAAATCAGTATTTTGTAGAGTTAACCCTGATCGTTGACGTCGTTGCCTGGAATGCCATTGAAGAGGCAGTGCCTCGCTTTGTGACCCGTGCTGTTTGCTCAGCTGGTTCTTATTTTCGCCGAATATCCGGCCATAAAAGCCGGAACAAGGTCACCCCGGTGATCAGTTAACAGTGAGATGCTTTGGCGCTGGGATTACCTTATCGTGGGCATGATGCTCCTGGCGGAGTTCAGCCACTTGGGCGAGGCGGTGGCCAATGGAAGACGTAGAAACCAGAGACGCCTTGGCGTCAAGGGTCGACAAGTGGTGGCCAACAGAAGGAATCGTCTCCGCACGACGGCAAAGGTGAACAACGCCGCCAGGAGACTCAACAAACAGCGGACGAAGACGAGCACCGATGCCCCCAAAGTCCAGTCCAGGATTGTGGGTGGCACCTCTACCTCCATATCATCGAGACCCTATCTGGTTCAAGTGCGTCGTGGCGACAATCTGTGCGGAGGAACCCTCATCCACGAGCGATGGGTCCTCACCGCCGGCCACTGTGTGAAGGGCTATGGTGCCTCCGACTTCGCAGTGCGGGCAGGAACCACGACACTGGACGGCAGTGACGGTGAAACCAGCTCTGTCACCTCCGTTCATGTGGCTCCCAAGTTCACCACCAAGAAAATGAACATGGACGCGGCACTGTTAAAGCTGAATCGTTCCCTGACGGGCACGAACATAGGAACCATCTTGATGGCCAGCTCCATACCCAGGGCCGGGTCGAAGGTGCAGATCGCCGGATGGGGAGTGACCAGGGAGGGAGGCACCACGGCCTCCAAGAGCCTGCAAGCCATTCAGGTCAATGTGGTCAAGAGGAGGAAGTGCGTCCGAGATTATCGCAGCAAGGCCACCATCACCAAGTACATGTTCTGCGCACGGGCCAGGAACAAGGACTCCTGCAGCGGAGACTCCGGTGGTTCAGTGGTCCGGAACAATACCCTGGTGGGCATTGTGTCCTTTGGCTACGGCTGCGCTCGCTCAGGATATCCTGGCGTGTACACTTCCGTGGCCATGATCCGCAAGTGGGCCAACACGATAATGGCCAACAATTAGGGTTCATAATAAGTCTGAGAGGTGGATGGTGAGAACTATAGCGTTTAAGGTCATGTATAGTTGTTGAGCGATTGAATAAATATTGATAAAGACTTGAAAATTATAAGAAATTGTTGTTCTGGCAGGGTTGGCATGGGGGGATTAAAAATAGAATCATCATCCAATCTTGCAGGTAATCCACTGACGCAGGTACTCCACTTTGTCTTAATAAATAAATAAATATTTCAAAGAGTCTTGAGCATCTGAATCTTTAGGAATCTTTAGTAATAAACATGATAAGTAGCAGCTAAATAAATTTCTTATTTAATTTATATTTATATTAAGAGACTTCATGTTAGAGACTATGGTAGTGCCTCTTATTCTTTTAATAAATAAATAATAAAATAAATATTAAAAGACAAACATTATTGGTAAATAGGACAGACTAAAACACGACTTTTTGTAAATATTATTCATCAAGAAGACAAACAAGAAAGATCAACATTAAAATTCCAATAAACTCACATCCGATTTGTATAAAAAATTTTATAATTTTAAGAAAATCGAAGTACAATTTCCGCTCTTCCATATCTTTTTTCAATTCCGACTTCCACTTCCCGACAAAGACCCATTTAATTGAACAATTGTTCAAATGTTCTCCAGCTAGTTCCTAACTTGATTTTTATATAAAATCTCTCTAGAACCTCCACTCCAACTTAGTTACTTCTCCACAATGATTGCCAGGTGCCTGCCCTTGCTGCTGATCCTTCTGATGACGATCCTGCTCCCGGCAGATGGCTCCTATGATGATGTCAGCGTGGAGGCACAGCCCCGCATCATTGGTGGCCAGGTGTCCAGAATCAAGGACGAGAAGTACCTGATGCAGGTGACCACTTCCACGGAGATGTGTGGCGGTTCGTTGATCCTGCCCCGTTGGGTCATCACCGCCGCCCACTGCGTCCACAACAAGCGAAAGGAGGAGTTCAAGATCTTGGGAGGTGCCTCGGATCAGGCAGGACCTTATGCCACCACACGGTACGTGGATATGATTCTCGTTCGTCCGGACTTCAATCCCAAGACCCTCAACATGGACGTGGCCCTGCTCCGCTTGAGCGCCAATATGAGTGGCTCCAATATAGAAACCATTCCCTTGGCATCTCAGACCGTACCAGCCCGGGCGCCGGTCAAGGTATCTGGCTGGGGCTTTACGGAGGCGGACGCCACCACCACTGCCCTGCGGGTGCACAGTGTCGTCGTGCCGATGTGGTCCCGGGCATCCTGTGTTGCCGCCTTTCGCGGCATCCATCGCATCACCCGCTCCATGGTGTGTGCCGCCAAGTTGTATAAGAAGGACTCCTGCGACGGCGACTCGGGAGGACCTCTGGTCTACCGTGGCGAGTTGGCGGGCATTGTGTCCTTTGGCTACGGATGTGCTTCGTCCCTGCCCGGCGTTTACACGAGTGTGCCCGAAATCCGGAATTGGATCCACCGCCAAGTGAAAGAACATTCCGTGGCGTAGTTTTCCATAATCATATGACATAGTTGTAGGGGAAGAATAAATTGTTATCTTAGTCCAATTACCTCGAGAATGCGCTCCAGATACCTGGGGAGTATATATATTCCGGCTTGGAAACCCTACGGCTTGGAACTCCATCAGATCATGTTTCAAGTATTCCTTGTGGCGTTTCTACTTCTCCAACCGGAGACCGACGCTCGAAAGTCCAAAATCTTTGGTGGCGAAACGAAATCCGTGGAGGACTACCC